>JAHWFP010055604.1:184675-206880 GCA_023313725.1 Lithobius niger | reverse complement strand
ATACAGGGTGAGGCAACTGAAGTGTCCGGCAACAATATCTTCTAAAGACGTGTAATTAGCTGAAATTGAAATACCTACCAATACTAAGCAAAACTGGGCAGATGTAATGTCTGCTGTAAATATGACCTTGAAAGATGCTTTCAAGGTCATCCAAAAGTTAGCTCCGAAATTATCCGAGATAACAGCATGAAGTAAATTACAAAGTTGTTTAGGATCATGAACCCAGGCCAACACAGAAAACGTAACAGAAATCGTGCCATAAACAAGGGAGATATGGGCAAAACAATATGTGTAGTGCAGGAAAGCCGGTCAAAGGCAAGCAATACCTTATTAGTAATTGTACAGCTGCCTCCTGGCTGGTTTCCCTGTAACTGTTAATTGTTTCGCATACGATCTAGGGAAACTCTGCTATCAACGGTTAAAATGACCTTGGGGAATGCGTTCAAGGTCATCCAAAACTCATCTCGTATACGAAGCAAGATAGGAAATAACTTCCAAAAAGAAAAGTGCTGACCACCATGCATTTAGTATTATTGCCAAGCAAACGTTTATTGCCTTATAAGCAAAATAAAGGGAACATCTCTCTCATTTGAGGATGTGACGAATGAAGCCCCAACTGCTAAAACAACCTTTATGCTAATTAGAAATTAGTATGTATTTACATAATAATCATGGCTCCATACACAAGTGAGCAGTATGTTGAGATGATAATAATTTGTGGAGAATGCAACAGAAATGCAACACGGGCTACCCAAGAGTTTGGGCAAAGATTTCTTGGTGTGCAGCAACCTTTGAGGAACACTATTGTACGACTGCTTGCGCAAGCAAACGGTTCTGGGTAACTTAAAAAACGGCCACCACGTGAACGGCCACGACCTGCACATATGATGCTAATGCAGCTGCCGTAATAGCGTATTGCCAATTAAATTCACATACGAGTTCAAGGGCGATTTCGCATCTGATTTTCTATTAAATAGATCCCAACGTGTCCGTATAAAGTCTGTCATATCTAGCTCTAAGCCAGTTATTAGTGGCATCCCTCAGAGATCGATTATTGGTCCTCTACTTTTCTTATTGTTTATTGGTGATCTCCAGGCCAATAATCCCAATACAGTTATGCCTAAATTCGCTGACGATATTAAGTTATACCAGCATATCGTAAATGAAAATGATTATTTAGAACTTGCCTCTGCTTTGAGGCATACTGTTTGCTGGTCGCAGGACTGGCAGCTACCCCTTGCTGCACCTAAATGTGTGGTCTTCCATATTGGATCAAAAAATGATCACTTAAATTACTGTTTAGCAGATGAACCTTTAAATCATCTGCAGGAAGTTAAAGATCTTGGTATCTGGTTCACGGGTGATCTCAAGAGTGCTACCAACTCCAACCACATTGTAAAAACTGCTAGACAAAGAGCAGCCATGATTAAACGTTGCTTCACCTCCAAGGCTCGCAAGGCTTTGTTTGGGCTTTTTGCGTCTATGTCAGACCTATTCTTGAATATGCGAGTCCTGTTTGGTCCCCACACTTAATCAGGGACATTGACCATGTCGAGTCGGTTCAACGATCGTTCACCAAGTGTCTGTTGGGTCTCAGGGATAAACCGTATGGAGACCGTCTAAAGGCTTTAAAGGCTAACTCGCTGGAACTGCGTAGGCTTAAATCTGACCTCAGGCTTACCTATTCCCATTTACATGATCTTTGCAATGTTGATTACAGCCGTTTCTTCTCCATTAACTTTGAATGTAGGACCAGGGGGCATCCCTTCAAACTTACTGTCCAACCTAATGTGCGAGATTGTCATAAGTACTTCTTCTCACATCGCGTTGTTAAAGTATGGAATGAACTGCCCACAGATGTGGTGACTTCGCCATCATTAGCATGTTTTACATCCAGACTCGCAAAATGTGAATTAACGAGGTATGTCAGGTGGGCTTAGCTATTTTTACTTTTTTTACTTTTTACTTTTTTACTATTTACTATTGTACTATTTAGCTAATTTGACTATTTGTGTTTTATGTGGTTGTTTTTTTCTTCCCCAACCTGCTTTTTATTGTTCTTAACTTTTCTTTACGCAGGTGTTAGTGGTCACCCACGACCATTCCTGTTCCCTTGCAAGCTCTGGTGCATAAATGTTTATTATTATTATTATTATAAAGTGGAATAAGTCAGTGATCAGTGCTAAATATCCTACGGTATCACCATTTTCACCCTTACCACGTGCACTGTCATCTAGGACTAGAGGAACGTAACTATCCAGAGCGTGTTGACCTCTTCAACTGGTTACTGAACAAATTACAGGAAAGTGAGAACTTTGTTGACATTCTCTTGTACTCAGACGAATTTCAATTTACTCGCAATGGGATCGTCAATACGCATAATTGTCACTATTGGAGTGTGGATAATCCGCACTGGCTCTGGGAAACACGAAACCAGGATAATTGGCGCATCAACTTGTGGTGTGGTATAATGAGAGACCGGCTGGAGGGCCCCGTTTTCTACCAAAGCATGTTAACTGGGGTTCGGTATTTGCAAATGATCTTGCGAGAAGTGGTTGAACCCTTTGTGGACAATTTACCACTTGCTAGACGACGTGACATGATGTTCCAACATGATGGTTCTCCCAATAACTTTCACGTTGATGTCCGCGACTACCTTAATACGTTGTTCCCAGCTGCATGGATCGGATGGGGAGGACCTGTTAGCTGGCCAGCAAGGTCTCCCGATCCGTCGCCACTTGACTTTTTTCTTTGTGGGCAAGTTAAGGAACTGGTTTATCAAACCTTTCCTGCCAGTATTAATGACCTGGAGAATAGGATCCGTGAGTGTTGTGCCTCAATTACTCCTGCGCAACTTCGTGCTGTTCACGACAGTAGTGAACAGCGAGCGCAACATTGCATAACTGCTGCGGGTGGGTACATCGAACACATCCTACATTGATTAGTTTCCCAAATCCTCAAATGAGAGAGATGTTCCTTTTATTTTGCTTATCAGGCAATAAAAGCTTGCTTGGCAATAATACTAACTGCATGGTGGTCAGCACTTTCCTTTTTGGAAGTTATTTCCTATCTTGCTTCTTATACGAGATGCATTTTTGATGACCTTGAACGCATTCCCCAAGGTCACTATAACTGTTTATACTAGAGTTTCCATAGATAGTATGCGAAACAATTAGCAGTTACAGGGAAACCAGCCAGGAGGCAGCTGTACAATTACTAATAAGGTATTGCTTGCCTTTGACCGGCTTTCCTGCACTACACACATTGTTTTGCCCATTCTCCCTTGTTTATGGCACGATTTCTGTTACGTTTTCTGTGTTGGCCTGGGTTCATGATCCTAAACAACTTTCTAATTTACTTCATGCCATTATCTTGGATAGTTTCGGAGTTAACTTTTGGATGACCTTGAACTGCTGCTTTCAAGGTCATATTTACAGCAGACATTACATCCACCAGGGTTTGCTTAGTATTGGTAGGTATTTCGATTTGAACTAATTACACGTTTTTAGAAGACTTTGTTGACGGACACTTCAGTTGCCTCACCATGTACATGTTGCCTCACCAGTCGTTTGGGAAGCCAACAATGAAAGTTGACCAAACGAAGCATGGCTCTGCCCTGAATTTCCTGGGCACTATAGGGATGCATTCCAAAGGTCCTGGACTATCTGGCTTGGTGGTTTTGACTCCTGCGTTAGCAATGCTAGATGCACTAAGGAACCTCGCACGGCCTAACATGGTTTTGCAACCATGAAAGCAAGATTTCCTCAGGGCTTTGCTATTTCATGCCATCGACCCTCAACTTTGTCAAGGGTTATTGATTCTTGTTTTCGTTAATAGGAATACCCTTTTCTGCGTCAGCAACACTGATGTAGGGGTCCAAATCATATATGGAGAGCAGGTTGGCGAGACCAAGGAAACTTGGATGAGTTATTCTCCATACCAAATAAACCTGGAGAGTTGAAGGTTCTATATAGAAGTGCAGACCTGCTGAATCGCTTTCAACCACCTCGGTCTGCTAATTGAAGTAGTACTGGGGTGGCAATGGTTACTGACTTGCTTTCTGCAGTCTGAGGGTTCTACATCTTCTACGGATGGTACCGGGGTACGAAGGACGGGTTAGCTGCTATGATGATGGAGTGTGTTTACTTTTGTGGCTAGGGTACGCAAAGTCGGCTAGCATCATCAGGCTGTGGGTTACGTCTTGTTCCCATGGTTCAGGCACATGACTGGCAGTGCAGGCAGTTCAGGTCAGTTCGAGTACCTTAAGGAAGAGCCAAATTAGGTACTTCATCTTCTTCGTACACTTTGGTACTCGATGAATTTTCTGAAGGAAAAGCAACATGTATTTTTATTCATTGCTTTGTGGAACTCCCGAGAACCCCGAAAGCAATACCGGGGGTTCACATAAGTGTGTTGTTTTCTACCACAGAGGGACAAATGCGCTGTGGTGCCGATAATGGCATCGAGCAGTGTCTCGCACATTGGCGAAGTCATACACTAGGGAACTGCGTCTGTTGCATGCAGCAGTGTTTCTGACAGTGCTTCAGCACAGTTGCCTGAACCCCATAAGTGATAGTGAAGAGAGAATTCAGTATGAAGATTTTGTAATGTGATACCGTATGACTGTATGTACGAAATAAATGAAAGTAAGATGGGCAAATAGAGCTTGAAAGCAAAATGGAAAGCGAGCTTTGGCCGAAACGGTGCGGCAAACCCGCAGAAAAATGTGAAACCACAAAAGTGCTTGGTACGAGAGACATTGCCCATCCTCGTGACCGAAAAGAGAGCAAACTGAAAGGACGACATTTGGAAGGTGCTTGTGACTTACTACTGCTTTGTTGATCTTGCTGTGCAACGTCATTGGAAGGTGTTCGCATTTGGGTGCAGGAGGCATGACATTTCGGAGAGTGGTCGATGTTGACGAGCTTTGAAGCAGCTTTTCTCCTTCCAATCTTGCTCCGTCGGTCTTCGGGCTATGGATGGGAAGGCATGGGTTGCAACTAGGCTGAAGACAACCTTGAAAGCAGCAGTTCCATTACCTGACTCGGGATTCTCAGCTCTTGTGCTATAGATCATTGGGAGGGCCGTTGATGCTTTGGCTTTGGCCTTAAAAGTTGGGTGTGTCACGCATGGACCGCCAGCAAGTGCATTTAAAAGAATGGTCTTGTACTGTAGGTGAGCACTGATGCCTTGGCCTGCCGTAATCTTGCTCCGTCAATCTTTGATTGTCCCGTGATTCTGCTGGTGATTCGGGAGCACCGGCTGCATGGCGGGCACGCAAGGGTAGCATCTGAGGCGTAGCTGACGAGCCTAGAAATGGTGTTTGACTGGTCTCACCTGCGTATCAGTCTAGCTGCCCCTCTTGCCTTCAGAACTGGTTCGGGAAGTTGGCAGTGGGCCTGTGAGTTTGGTGAGTCCTGCTAATAGAGTTTGAACGTTAGCTGCTTGGCCCTACCGTAAGCAAGCTCCACTGGTGCTCTGGCTATGGACGGATATGCAAGGGTAGCATGTCGGGCCGTGTTAGAGCTTGAGTAGATGGACGATCTTAACTTGCATACTTTGCATGTCTCTGACTTGGATTGGGGGTGTTTGAGTGCCGGGTGAAGTGGTTGTTGCTTTTTGTTGGTCCTTCAGGTGCGTTGACTGTGGGCGAACAGATCTGGTGATGTGTTGCTGAAAGAGTTTGAACGTTAGCAGCTTGGTCCTACCATGAGCTTCCTCGTTGGTCATCAGGCTATAGACGGATACGTAAGGGAAGAATGTTGAGATGATCCTAACCTTCTTGTCCCATGTGTCTGCATGTCCTCGGTTGAGCCTATTAAGTGGCAGGCATATCGGTTGGGGTTTGGTGTTTCCGAGACCAAGATGTATTGGCTGTGAGTCAAAGACTCTGGTGATGTGCTGCTAAGAGAGTTTGGTCCGGCCTGGCCCTACTGTAAGCTTGCTCTGTGGTCTTCAGGCTATGGAAGGGTACACAAGAGTAGCATGTTGAGCTGTGTTGAGAGCTTGAGTAAGTGGACGATCCTAACTTGATTGCCTCGTGCCTCTGTGTCTTGGATACGGAGTGCTTTAGCAGCAGGTGAATAGGTTGTAACTCAATCCCTTGAGTCCGGGGTGCATTGGCTGTGGGCAAGAGACTGGTGATACGCTGCCGAAATAGTTTGACTGTAAAGCTTGCTCCATTGGTCTTCGGGCTAAGGAACGATACACAAGGGTAGAATGTTGAGCCGTGTTCGAGCTGGAAAATGGATGATCCTAATGATTGCCACGCGCCTCTGTGCCTCTGGGTGTGGAGGCAGCAGTCTAATCAGTTGTGGCTCACGTGTTCCTTAAGAGTTTGGGATGCGTCGGCTGTCTGCAAAATAGTCTGGTGATGTGCTGCTGAAAGGTTTGGTCTGGCTTGGCATCAACCGTAAGCTTACTCAGTTGGTCTTCGGGCTATCGATGGGTACGCAAGGGTAGAATGTTGAGCCGTGTTTGACCTTAAGTGGACGAGCCTAACTTGCTTGCTTTCATGCTTTTGTGTCGTGGGCTTGAAGTGTGTGAGCTGTTGCTGAAATGCGAGGCTATGTTTCGTTTCAGATGGATGTTGGTTGAGTAGTGGAAACGCGTGCCCTTGAATGTGGCCGAAGAGATGCCAACTTGCTTCTTGCTTCGTGCTTCATGATTCGTCGCGCTCTCCTTCTCCAGAAGGTTGTGGGGTACAACATGGGCTGCCGGCAAGAAAGCATGCTCTCGTGCTGTTGAAGGAGGCCGTTGTTGGTAGTTACCTGGTTGATCCTGCCAGTAGTCATATGTTTGTGTCAAAGATTAAGCCACACACGTCCAATTGCATGCCGCATTAAGGTGAAATGACGAATGGCTCATTAAATTAGCTATGGTTACTCAGATCGTGCCATCCTAACTGGATAACTGTGGTAATTCTGGAGCTAATACATACCGACCATCTGGGAAGAGCGCTTTTATTACAACAAAACCAATACGGATCCGCAAGGGTCCATTCCCATTTTTTGATCCTGGATTCTTGGAGCCGATCGAACTATCTTAGCACCAGCGAGGCATCTTTCAAATATCTACCTTATCAACTGTCGATGGTAGGTTATGTGCCTACTATGGTTTCTTATGGCTAATGGGGAATCATGGTTCAATTCAAGAGAGGGAGCCTGAGAAACTGCTGCCACATCCAAGGAAGGCAGCAGGCATGAAAATTACCCACTCCAGGCACGGGGAGGTAGTGATGAAAAATAACAGTACAAGACTCTTCTGAGGCCTCGTAATTGGAATGAGTACACTTTTTATCCGTTAACGAGGGTCTATTGGAGGGCAAGTTTGGTTCCAGCAGCCACGATAATTCCATGTAAGATGCAGTTAAAAAGCTCGCAGTTGGTTCTTGGTGCCGGACCGGTGGTCCGCCTTGTGCGGTCTTACTGCCGGTCCTGGAGCCATCACGCCGGCCGTCCCTCGGTGCTCTTCGCTGAGTGTGTTGAGTGACTGGAACGGTTAATTTGAACAAATTAGAGTTCTCCAAGCAGACGTGTCCCGCCCGCATAGCTCAGAATGGAATAATGGAATAGCCCTTGTTGAGATCTTGCCAGAATTCTTTTTAAGATCTTACAGGATCTTACCGTAAAATCTTACTAGGATCTTGTAGGATTTGAGGCAAAGATCCTACAGGATCATGCACAAGTTCTAGCAAGTCTTGTGCAAGATCTTAGAGGTTTCCTTGTAAGATCTTGTTCAAGTTTTTACTGCTTCCTGCAAGAGCTTGTAGATTTAATGCATGATCATGTACCATCTTACTAGCTCCTATAGCCTAGTTTACAGGTTCTTGTAAGATCAACAAAATTAAGGCAGGCTCTTGGAATATTCTACCAGATCTTGTAGGATCCTTCAGAGTTATATAAATACAGATGCAAACCTATTTATGCTGCTTTTGGGACTTATATTTCAGACTACCTGAGTGGGAAATCGAACCCATGACCTTTGTACCAAAGGCCGAAGTCCTACTGCTGAGCCATACTGACACACCCAAAAGGAAAAATCTAGAGGTAACATTTAACACGTGCATATATACATGTAAACATACACTAGCCATTCGCCACCGGAGGGACGTTTATTTTCCGTGCCACACTCTAAATTAAATGAATGGAACACTTAAACGTGAAATAAGGAGTTCAAGACGGAAAGCCAAAGGCTCAACAAGAGTAAGATAAATACAGATGCAAACCTATTTCCGTTGCCTTTTAACGGGGAATCGAACCTACGACCATCGAACCAAAGGCCAAGGTCCTTCCGGTAAACTATACAGACACGACCAAAAGGATCTCAGCCTTTGGTTCAAAGGTCGTGGGTTCGGTTCCCTGCTCTGGCAGTCTGAAGTCCAAAAGGCAACGTAAATAGGTTTGCATCTGTATATATTTAACTCTGGTTCAACCTTTGGCTTTCCGTCTTTAACTCCTTATTTCACGTTTCAGTGTTCCATTTATTTCGCTTGGAGTGTGGCGTGGCAAATAAGCATCCCTCCAGTTGCAAATGGATACCTTATCTTTACAAGTATATATGCACGTGTTAAATGCTACGTATGGACGTTGCTTTTTGGCCATGTCAGTATGGATCAGGGGTAGGACCTCGGCCTTTGGTTCAAAAGTCGTGGGTTTGATTCCCCGCTCAGGCATTCTGACATACAAGTCCAAAAGGCAGTGTAAATAGGTTTGCATATGTATTTATTTAACTCTTGTTAAGCCTTTGGCTTTCTGTCTTTAAATCCTACAAGTCCTTATCAAATATGCTGTAGGATCTTACCATATCCAATAGGATTACGGCAGCCTTTTGTGCTGTAGGATCTTATCCATCCTATGGCTTAGTTTACAGGTACTTGCAAGATCCTACGGAATTATAAAAGGAGCTTACAGGTTCTTTGCCAGGTTACGATAGGAATATGGCAGGATCTTGTAGGATCTGACCAGATCATATATGAAATATGATGCAGGATCATGCAGCATATTTGATAGGTTCCTGTGGGACCATACAAGATCTGGTCAGTTCGCACAAGATCCTACTGGAAATTTCATAGGTTCTTGCAGGATCTACAGGATTATGGCAGGCTCTTGTAGGACCTTACCACATCCTATGGCCTACTTTACTGCTTCATGAAAGAGAAGCCAAGTATGCGTGATTTATTACACATTTATATGAATGGAAAAATAAACAGCAATAATTACACAACGGACTCCGAAAAATGTACAAGAAAATGAAAAAATGAAAGGTAATCCCATTTCCAGTGGCCCTGGAAATCCTGCGGCCGATGTCATGAATCAGGCCCAGGCCATCCCGACCAAAGGACCCCAGAGTTTTAACAGCCACAGGGCAAAAGATGTACCGGTTGTCCAAGTAATCATACTTGGCTTTCTTCTTGGCTTCGGCGGCAAAGGCGGCGCTCAAAGGCTCCACGGAAGTCTGGTTGAGATAAGACAGTGCCAGGGTGTCGGTGAAGGTGAAATCCCAAACCAACTGACGGCCGGCAGCCCATGGGATCAAAGAAATACCCTCCGGACACTTACCATTGTCCCGGTCGAGGCCAACAGGTTCCAGCTGGGCTGGGATCCCAGCAGACACAAGTACACGCTTGATGAGGTCGTTGATGGCGGAGTGGCGAGACAAACAACCAGCACTTCTCTTGTAACTCAATCCATGGGTGCCAAAAGAGTCGACGACAGCTCCGCACGGACACACATGAGGTTCGCAGACGCGGCAACCAAAGCGAAGAGCGACGACAATCCTAAAGGCACCATCATTGAGAAGTGTGCCAAGGTGGGGGGGGGGGGATGGAAGGGCTTGGAGCCAAGCGTCGGATTCCTTGGAAGACACCCCAATGAGACGGGCCTTTTGGTTGAGATTGGCAGCCTGCCGATGGAGTGACCTACACAAAACCTCGGTGCCAGGACGATCCCATTCACGTTGAATGGTCTTAGCATTTCCCGTTGGAGTAGCTTTGGTCATCTCGGACCAAGCAGAGATTCCCTCGGAGAAGACGGGGTCCGGCCCGTTCCTGCAGAAGTCGGGCAGGATGTTGTCAACAAGCTGTGACACGGACAACGAAGAGGAGAGAAAAGCCGGCAGGGACGGATCCAATGCACGGGCAAAGAGCAATGGTCCTTAACCGTAGGTGAAAGCTGTGTGTTGCTGACAGCTTCCAGGGCGGAATGGAGGGCCTCATCAAACCACTGCACACCAATTGGGGATCTCCAAGTAGGGGCACACCGTAAGACGTAAGAGTTTGGGGAGGGCCAGAGAGTTCTTCAGCAAGAAACAAGCACAGTGAGATGACAGATGCTGCAGTCTACCAGCCATAACAGTGATGGCACAACGGTGTTGGTACAACACGGATACCAGGGGCGACCCGTTTAAACCTGTTGGAGATGGTAGCTTCCTCTTCTGCAGATGCATTAAGAAACAGCAGCTCGCACTTGCTGCAGTTCACTTCCAGACCAATATCTCTGGCGCAATCGGTGAGGACCTCACAGTCCTGGAGGACTACATCAGGTTTGTCGCCCAAGGTAACATCGTCCGGGTACCACTCGTTATTCTCGTGGGTTTTTACTTTTCACTTTTCACTTTTCGTGGGTTTATTCCTAGTGGAAAGTGAAAAGTGAAAAGTGGCACATGAATTCTGGCCATTTGTACATCAAAGATTACTTAACCGATGCACAAATATTTTTTCTACATCGGTGTGGATTCGTCCATGGCACCCACACTTGCGTCCTTGATCACATTTCCATTGTGTATTGCTATTCAGACCTATTTTTTGTATTATATTATATCATCTACAACCAAAAAAAAGACAAAAAAAATTAAATCAAATTTTTTAAAAATGTGGAGAGCAATTAACCGCACGGTCAATTTTTGGACTGACAATTATCCTGAGGAAAAATTTTGTTGCGAGGAATTTTCTCAGCGACCAATTGTCCGTGAGCAATTTTCAGGGGAGCAATTTTCGGCGAGCAATTTACCAAGAGCATGGTCAATAAGATAAGAATAAATCCAATACAATCATTTGTTAATAGCCTACCTTAAGGTAATCTGAAACACATGAAATTACTTGGGGTGATTTGACATACTAATTTAAATTTCTGCTTGGTGTCAACTGTTAAAATTAATGTGACTAGGCCTACTCAGGATTACAATTTTCTCAGCTATTGTCACGACTATATTTTGGGGCTATGTACATTTATCGTTTATTAGTATATTTTGCAGAAGATACAAGAACGCTATTGGTTTTAGAGCAAGTTTTACGAATCAACCCAAGGTATTAAAATTGATTCTATACAAGTCCTATTTGGATTTACCATTTCTTTCGGCAATGTATAGACTACCTAGGCTACAGGAATCATGATGGTGTCAGTCCATATCTTGAACGTCTCGTGGAAGTGAAAACTGCTCTATAATAAATATTGCCCTTGGAATGTTCCGTTGCTAAATATATAACATTGAACTATTTCGTGAAAGTCTATTCATAATGAAACATGCAAATTTTGCTAATTAGTAAAAAATTAAAAACCTATTAAATACCAAACCAGTACCCATAATGACCCCACAACAGCCTTGGCATTAGAAAATAGTTTAATATTATAAATGTACCGCATTGATAGGAAACATAATGAAAGACGATGTCACAATGACGAAAAAATAACAACTGTGGGAGAGCTAACCAAAATTAGACTGAAAACCAAAAGTGGGAAAAAGGTTGGGGAACTTTGGATTTAAATTAGGGCTAAAGATGCTTGTTTAGGTTGGGGGAAAAGCCTAACCACAATTGGGCCTACTAAAGGCCTAACAGCCAAAATCCCCCTGACTAGAGGACCCAGCAGGGGTTGAGGGAGAACCAGCCGGGTGGCTGGCCCAAAGGCTTTCTGATTTTTCCATGCTGGCTCCCTGCTTAAATACATTTCGGTAACCCCTGGCAACCGCGAAATAGCCAGGGAATTATGGGAAATGGAATGTTCTATTATGTTCTAGAGGCAGGAACCGGAAACTAAATTATAAGACATAGATAATGTCCACCTATGTAAGAATGGACACCCAAGACTAAGATTGGCCATTGGCCGCAGCAAACATCCAAGTAACAAGATTTGCGACATACTCCACCACCCACACGAAGCTCTGAAAAATTACTCCTCGCAAATCTTGTGTCTAAACTTGACAAACATACATCTTGTTTAACACTCTACCCATGTTAATTTTTATTTCAACATGTCTGTAAACTAAAAGCTGAAACAAACACATACAAACCACATGTTATTACCAACATCAACTACTAAAAAACACTTTCTTGTTGTTACTGATGAACATGAAGGATGACCAACTCTCTACGGCGGGTTTAAAAAAAAACACCCGTGACCCTGGAACTATAGCCTAGGGATCACGCACTTGCGTCCGAGCAGACAACTTTTGTGATAACGGCGTCTTGGTAGACGACTTTGGATACCCCAATCCCACCGTTGTGGAATTGGGCTACAACTACGTTTGTAGCTGATGAACATGCGAGACAAACTAACCAACATCTCACAAACAAGATATTGCTCTTAAGAGCAGACCAGAAATCTTTATGGTATAAGAGACAGAAAACTAGTAGCTTTCCTTAACAGACAGACTATCGCCACTAACGAAACCAAAACGCAACTATTATTGTAATAGGAGAACACGAATGAATGTATGCCACTGAATGGCCATAACCAAACCTCAAACATTGCTACCAAGCATGGGTAAACCAAGAACTGGACATAGAAATTCGAAAAGCGTAGGTTTAAGAAAAACCAGAAACAACTATTAAACTCATTCTCCACACTATAATTAAGTTAGTTCTAAAGGCAGAAAATTAGGTTGATTTATGGGAAAAACGTTGCAGAAATATTGTTCTTTATGAGCAACCAACACAAATTACATGCCTATTGTTATAAGCTCAAATTACAATATTGCTGTTAAGGCAACCCAAACGCCAAAGCAACGCTTCCCCTTCACTAAACTTACCTAGAATTCTAAAGTAGGCTTTACAGCCAAACTAAGCCTTGATTAAAAAATTGTCCGAAGTAAAAACGTTTCTGTTTTACCTCCCAAGTTCAAAAAAAAACAAAAATTCAAAATAGGCCTAAAAATAGGCTTAACGCTAAAAACCCTAAAAACGGATCCCCAAGACCCTTCTGCATGCCCCTACCAATTTTGGACAAGATCCGAGGACGTTAGGCTTAACGAGTAAAGAAAAGACAAAAACTTGAAAAATAAGGCCCAGGCTTAACCAAAGGTTTACCCACGTTTACCTTATTTTTCCCGAGGGAAAGAAAAAACTCCTAAAAGGGTCAAAAAGTAAACCTAAAGGACCCAGACTCGAATCCCCAATCTAAAGGACCTCTAACCCATTCCCGACCAGCTTTACTCCCGTGAAAAAAACCCAGCTATTATCCCGGGTTTCGGCACCAAAATGACCGGAAACAGCTAGCCTGGGAGAGAAGTTAGACTGACCAAAAGTGAGTTAGGTTGGGGTTTGGGTTGGGCTTACAAACTAGGCAGCCTTCTACATAGGTTTCCCCTCGAGGTGTAGCTATTAATTTGCTAGCTAATACAACAAGGCTACGTTATCCTCGGACCTTAAATCGACCTAAAATTACGGCGGAATTAGGTTTGTTGGGAACCTAGCTATACTTTACCCCGTTTGAAGAATCACAAGGCTGTAACGAAACAAGACAACTCAAACAGATTATACTTCGCATGACCAAAGTTCACACTCACTACATATTGGCCCAACTTACAAAACTTAGTCTAAGTCCAAGATTACCCGAATGGAAATAAAGTCATTAGGCCTTAGTTAGACCTAATCCTCAGAAAACCCCATGCCCAAGGAAAGAAGGAATCCAAGACAGAAGGTGTTGCTGGGTCAATCCCAGACGGCGAAGTGAAGTTTATTTCTTCATAAATTTACCACCACAGGTTCAACAATATAACAGGTTTGCACTCACGTGCGCATGCAGAAAATTGTCAATGATGCCCTCTAAAAGGACTGAATTTACTAAACTATTTACATACTTAAAGCCTACTGATAAAACACTAAACACATCTCTAAGTTCAGCTGAGATATCAAAATCCTCTTAACAAGGCCGTCTGAGATATCGCGTAGCTTATTTATAAAGATCGCTCATTCAGTTACCATAGCAACGAGGCTATCCAAATAGAATACACGTTTTGCTGAAGACGATGCCTGTCTCAAATTCCAGGTAAAACCCATTTTATTTTTGTTTGTTTTGTGCATTTATTCAAAACTTTCCTTGTTAATGCAACTAACTGAACTACGTAGCACTTTTTCCCCGAATTACGCATTTTACAACCTCTGTCACCAGCATGAACCAAAATACGTATTTAATCTTATTTCGCTAACTAGTTCACTATTAAACATGCCGTTGCGTAAACAATCTATAATTAAACAGTGCAAAGTATATTCTACGTATTTTTGCCAGCTTCTAACCTAAACTTCGCGACATACCTAAATTCGGGACAAGACGATGTCACAATGCAGTAATTAAGTCCAATGCCCTTAAAGGCTGCGAGTAATGGCTCCACTGAGTCCCAATTTTTTAAAGCGATATTAGACCAACTTATTTGCCATATACCTTGACACCAGTCCCAACCCAGAAAATTTGGAGCTACAAAATTTGGTGTTACAAGCTAAAGTCGTTTTAAAAAAATTCTTAATTCTTTAATTTACAGGTGCCTACAGGAATCTTAAATTAGTACACAGCAAAATTCTTTTTTCTGAATTTTGTTCCCCCCTCCCCCCGCTAAAAAAGTATTTTCACCAAAGTTTGACAAATCCAAAATATTATCTAACTGGCTCAAAACGAGTTTTTGTGATGCAAATTCTAGCCAGTAGCTCAAATCACCAAGGAGTTAGTTTGCAAAAATAAAAAAAACAATGAATACTAGATACCCAATTACAAAATTATATACTGGTTTCAGCTTTTTGCTATGTACATTTCTAAGAAACCTGGTCACAAAAAGGCAACCAAATAACATAAAATAAAATAAAATGCTTGGTTGCCTGGTGACTCAATTTACAATCTCGTCTGTAAACCAAACATTTTTTTACAAATAAGTTGTTAAAAATGTATCTCCTTTTTAATTTAAATATTTTAAATCATGTGGCTCAACATAACTTGTATTTTTACGTTACGACAAAACGAAGCTGTTTTGTTCTTTGCTGAATTAAAAAGTTGTAGGAATTTTTAATTTCCATTAAAAGTAAACATTCCTAGGACTTTTGTAACTATACTTAACCGATGCACAAATAATTTTCTACATCAGTGTGGATTCGTGCATGACACCTACACTTGCGTCCTTGATCACATATCCATTGTGTATTGCTATTCAGACATATTTTTCGTATTATATCATCTACAACAAAACAAACAAAAAAAGACAAAAAAAAAGTAAATCAAATTTTTACGACATTTTGAGAATTACAGAGTTCACGCTAAATTGTAAACGAAGTAAACTTGCAGTTCTTGTTTTGCAAATTTTTGAGAAACACTTATATCAATTGTCTTCCTTCATCAAGCATTTAAAGATGTTTTTATGATTCGACCTACATCGTTATCATGTTGGTGTGTTGCCACGATCAAATTGACCGTTGCGGACCACTAATCTTAACGAGTGAAATGGAGATGTGTTCCCAAAGGCTTTCCACTTTTTGAGAGGAGATTTTGTATTAAGGGGTGAATGAGGTGCTGTATTGTAGGGCACGATAGTGGCTGAATGTTCATGAGTGTTTTCCCTTTATTTCGAGGTGCTGAATAGCTATAGTTTCCAGTGCTCGGGGGTGGGTGTCTTTTGAAGAATTTGATATAAAAAGTATTGATGCTTTGCTCCAATTTATTGTGTATGCTGACCCTACAGTGAGACCCGATGAGGTATTCACATCCTTATGTGTGATCATGTTACTGCTGCCAATATAAAAAACGTAAAAAAGCTTCATAGCTCACCAGAGGCAGCACACATGATAAACTGGAGCAAGCCTCAACACTGTTAACATTAAACTCTTCCAAAGACAGTCAACTCCGATTACTGGAAACTACGGCTATTCAGCACCTAAAAAACGAGGAAAACACTCATGAGCATTCAGCCACATCGTGCCCCACAATGCAGCATCTCATTCATCCCATAGTACAAAATCTCTCGAAAAAGTGGGAAGCTATCACTAACAGCACTCCCACTTACACTTGTAAAGATCAGTGATCCGCATCGGACAAGTTGATTGTGGCAACAAACCATCATAAAAAAGACAAGCTAAATCGTAAATATTTCTTTAAATGCCTGATGAATACAAACGATATAAAGTATTTGTCGAAAATTTGCAAAACATGTACTGCAAGTTTTGCTTTGTTTTTTAATTTAACGTGAACTCTGTGCAATTCTCAAAATATTCTTTGATGAAGAGGAGAACTATGAAAGCTGCACTGCAGATAAGCTTTCTGCACTAAGAAATAATTTTAAAAAAGGAGCTTTCATGCCAGATATTCCAGACCTTCATGCACTGTGCTCCTCACTCAAATTCCTTGATACAGCTATGCGGCTTGATGAACATTGCCCTCGGTAAATAGAAACAAAATTAAAATTAGGATGCTTAAGTGATTGGTGCATAAATTACCAAACATTCTGGTGGCATGCATATGCGTAAATTGCCTACAAGTACAAGAAACACCATTAAAAACTTCCAATCTAGGCACCTGCGTATATTTCCAAGCATTTATTATTTTTATTTACATATTTTATACTCAATTCAATAAATTCATTGAAAAATTCACTTAACCTCTTGAATTTCAAGCGCGATTTAAAGCGCACTTATTTCTTATAATTGTCTTAATTTTAACTGATTTTGAAGCTTGAATACACCATTCGAACTGTTTTTTTCGAAAGCTATCCATTGGTACTACTGAAAAGCCAGTATCTAAAATAGTTTTTAAAATTATTTAGCAAAAACTAAAATATAACAAATAATGGACCTCACAAATTTGTTATGGAACCCACAGTAGGAGAAAAAAACCTATATCAAGAAATATATGATTCTGAATCAGCATTGGCTGTGCTATGGCACCAACTATATTGGTAACAGAGGCACAGCCAGTATCTTGGGAGAATCTAGGAACATCTTGCAGTAGTTTCTGTTTAAGATAAATTTGTGAGCCCATAATCACAATTCACCTGATATTCGAGATGCCTTATCATCCAATATCCCTGCACCAATGCAAGCAGCTATTTATGGTCATCAAATATCGACCTCACTCACGCATTCCAAATGATTTCAAGTTTGAATTCTGTTGCTGTTCTATATTCATCACTGCGCTGCATGACTACCACTAGCGAAATAAAGCTACAATTATTCGAAGGGTTACATCATACGTGATATAACTAAAATTCGAGTCAGTCCGATAGGGGCAAATTTTTCCATTCCAGAAGGAAAGGCAGACTCTCACACAGTAGAACGTAACAATAATGTTCTCTTAAATTTTTGGCGAATTATCTGCCTTCACCTTCATCGGAAGTAAGTAGCTTGAAAACTATGTGTCGCTACATCACTGTTTGGAAATTCACGCAATCATCGTGCGATGCATCTGGAGTGCCCAATTTTTGTTAAAATTGACGTCATTCAATGGTGAAGATAATTCGCCGAAAATAAGGGAATATTATTGTGTTCTACTGTATGATATAGTGTGCCTTTCCTTCTGTTGTATCATTTCCATACCACTGTTAATGCTGGTTGCTGGTCTTTGCAAATTTTTCGTTACAAAGCTTATTGGCTTTTTTTTCAAGTGGCTAAAATAGGAAAATTAACTCACCAATTTTTATATCCTAATCACCATGTTGAAAAGGGTGAAAGCAATTTTGTTGCTATTTTAGGCTTAATCCTTATTGTATTCTTATAACTCTCTAATCGAATACATTTTCAATTAGTTAAATGCAGATTGGGTAGTGCATTCATTTCAATTATAAATCCGTTCATTGTAGCTTGTACTGATATTAAGATACACAATTTTGAGTTTCATGGTTGTTCTGCAGTCACCATTTTGTGAGAAGCAATCAAAACTGACGTACACCTTGCCAAACGTTTGTTGACATTTAGCAAGTAGGGACCAATGAAGGTGAAGATTTAGCCCATCAATTAAGACCACACATCTCAAAGTTAAAACATTTGGTGTATAAGCATGTGTGGCAAGCTTCACCAATGTCAGTCACCAGTTGCTAAATTGCGAGGAAAATTAGACAGATTAAGACTTCAGTTTAAGGGCTACTCGCTAAAATTGTGACTTCAGTAACAAATCTCAAAGCCAATACTACCATAGGCTATATCTGGAAGGATCCTAGCTAGAATCAAACAGATTGTGGCATTCCAATTAGAATTTATGGGCTAACCAAGCAAATTAATAATTCTGTACTGACACCACTGCATCTTCAAAACTGGAGAACGAAACAATGCAATAAATGAGGAAACCTAAAGTAGTCCCAAAACTGCTACACCTTTTTTTCACTTGACGAGTAGGCTAGATTACTGGCAGTGGCAAGTTAATTTTCATAATTTGTCGCCACATAGCGACTGATTCCATATTTATATTTAAGAAGGTTGACGTGGGGGCGCTTTAAATTATTGAGGGGAAAAATTATCCAATTTAATCACTAAAATGCCACCACTTAGTTGTTTCTTGAGATATTTTCTTAAACAATCAATGTAACTTTAGCTGATTTTTGTTTTATTTTTTATTAATATCCCCTTATTTTTTATAAACTTGATGTGCCACTGTCGATGCAAGGTTAAAATTGCCGTCAGTTGATGATAACACAGCTCATAACAGGATTGCAATAAACCCATTTTTTCCTATACCGATGCCCCAGTGGCAGAAACAGGGCGTAACAGTGTATGTTACAGAAAGAAAGCCATGGCTGGTGAGAATATCCATCTTGCTTCGATTTCAGTAATAAGCTTACTAATCCTGTAGAAAAAAAGCTGTATTATTGCAGAAAATTTCTGCCATGAGTCCGATGCACTACTAAAATGTGTAGGGAGAATTAAATTTCAGAGGGTAAATCCGATTGATGAATGTGTTACGTGTATTCCTAGTTGCTGGATTTTTCCGAAGTAGTGCTGCCAAACGGTTATCCGTCTGGCTGCAACCACGCACGTCCCCATTGCAAGGAATTCGAGTGTTTTTCTCTGGGATCATGGCACACTACTTACAAGTGGATGTGTTCTTCATCTCGCACACTGCCGCCGCTGTTATCCATCTGTATTTGACCACGCGTGTCCCCGTTACAAGGAACTCGAGTCTTTGGCCCCAGAACCAGATCACACAACTTCGAAATGATGTGTTTGTTGTCTCGCACCCTGCTGTGGCAGCAAATATCCGTCCGGCTTCGACCAAGTATTTGTCCCTGTTGTGAGGACATCGAGTATTTGGCCCTGGGACCATGGCACACAACTTGCGAGAGGACGCTTTCGATATCTCGCGCACTGCTGCAATGGTTATCCATCTGGCTTCTACCATGCACGTCCCTGTTGCAAAAAAACTCAAGTCTTTGACCCTCGGACCGTGGCACACAACTTGCGAGAGGACGAGTTCGTCATCTCGCACACTGCAGCGGTGGTTATCCATCTGGCTTCGACCACGCAGGTCCCCATTGCAAGGAATTAGAGTAATTGTCCCTGGGTCCATGGCACACAACTTGAGAGAGATCGTGTTCGTCGTATTGCACACTGCCGTGCAGTTATCCGACTGGCTTCAACCACGCATGTCTCCGTTGTAAGGGTTAAACGGGACGGAAAGCCAATGGGCTCGAAATTGGTTAACTAAATACGGATGCAAACCTATTTACGTTGCCTTTTGGTATAATAGTAAAAAGGAAACGTCCATAGGCAGCATTTAACACGCACACATATACATGTAAGCATACACTTTTTCCAATCGCCACTGGAGGGGATTGCGCGCCACGCACCAGTAAAGCCGAAAGGAACACACAAGAAGCGTGAAAATGGGCTAAACGGGACGGAAAGCCAATGGGCTCGAAATTGGTTAACTAAATACGGTTAACAATAGGGCCTTGGCCTTTGATTTCAGAGGTCCTGGGTTCGATTCCCCGCTCAGGCAGTCTGACATATAAGTCCAAAAGGCAACGTAAATAGGTTTGCATCCGTATTTAGTTATCCGTTGTAAGGAACACGAGTCTTTGGTCCTGGGACCATGGCACACAACTTGCTGGAAAACGTTTTCGTCATCTTGCTCACTGCTGTGGCCTACCTGCCAGAGATTAGGTCCCAACTGAGAATTTTGTTAAGCATATGATGAACCTAAGCCAGAACCTGGAATGCCAAGTCTGGCTTTTTCTCTGAGCCAGATCCTTGGATACCAGGGCTGTATTTTTTCTAACCTCCAAACAGCATACCTCTTTATGGACGACACTAATAGTCTGGCTTTTCACCACGCACGTCCCTGTTACAAAGAACTCGAGTCTTTGAACCTAGGACCACGGCACGCAACTAGCGAGTGGACATGTTCGTCATCTCACACACTGCTGTGACCTACCTGCTGTTAGAGATTGTGTCCAGTTAAGAGCACAACACAAAAAATACTACCTAATAGTAACTTACCCTTTAAGCAGTGGCAAACAACGAATTGTAATTAAGTTTCCTGCTATACAAAACAGGCTTAACTTCATTACCTCAACTGGACACTCCTCTACCAAGACCTAACCCCCTCTCCTCTTGTTAGTATTCAAGCTGTATAAACACACTTGGGACACGAAAAAGGTTCTGTGTTTGAAACTTACTTGTACAGAAATAATCATTTACAACTAATGTTCACATATTTTGAATCGTTAAAATGCCCAAATACCAGCAAAGCATAAAAAACCTCGGCCGGGGAAAATACTGTAATCTAGACACACGCTAGTGTGTCGCCGCCAAGTAACAGTAGATCATCCCATTGTAGACATCCGATTGTTAAAAATTGATTGTTAATGATAATAAGGCGGCTCACTAGCAGACATGTGTCTGTTAACTGTAAGCAACTGAAAGCATATTTTGGCATGTTGAGGATAAATCCCAATGCGACAGAAATGTTTCAAATTGTGGAAAATGTAAGGGAAAGGGTCAGAGATTAAGAAAAACTAAAATTTAAAGGATGATAGTCCACCAATCATAGAGAAAAAGATGCGTCAATAACGTTGTTTTTATGTTACTGTCTACTTAGCTAGCTAGCTAATAAGATTTTTCCCATGTTAAATCTCATAAACTTTTTGCTCATGGCTAGCGCAAAATTGCAAAGGCCTACGTACCTGAATTTTTGCACACGGTTGCTTAGTGATCTGAGGATGGTTCTTTTGTTGGTTTGGGGGTTGTAGGGGTCAGGACAAATGCGTGGGAGGGTTTTGAAATTTTTCACCGGCGAATTTAAATTTCGTTTCTTTTCCAAGTTGCAACAAAGGATTTTAAGCAACAATGGCTTGAACAATCAAGACTGGTCCTTAGATTTATTGGAAAAGCCTGGACGAACTAAAAACTGAACTGTAATGAAGGACAAAATAAAGAAACATTAACGTTGCCGTGGATTGCGTAAGAATAAAGGGATGCACGTTAGCTGATGGTTACGCAACAATACGAGCATACACGAGCTAATGGGTTATTTTGTTAATAACCCCCAAAAAATGCTTCGCGTTCTGCTGTTTTAGGGGAAACCTTCGGGGATTTCTGCATGACTAAATGTGAACTAAATCTTGAAAATTTAAGGGGAAGTTGCAGGGATAAACAAAACAACTGAAGGGGATGTGCTGATTGAGTGAGCGAAGCGAACGAAATCAGCAATAGTTAGTCAGTGTGTGCAAAAATGAGATTGAAGCATCCTAAACAGACGGTGTAACCTTATGTACGTTCACAGTCCTATGAAAGTTGTGATATCCACCCAAAACAAAAACTGGTAGAAAAACCCGCCAAGTTTCCAAAAACGGTCGGCCTTTGAAGGTAGTGATATCATTCCACCAGGGAAAGGCCGCCAAGGTTAGTCCTATTAGCCAAGTTAATCGCACCGAATAATACTTTGGACGTTAAATGAAAACTTGAAGATTGCTACCGCTAGTAGCAATCTTCTAGTTTTCATTTAACTTTCGAACTATTAGTA
>JAHWFP010055604.1:157096-184275 GCA_023313725.1 Lithobius niger | reverse complement strand
AAAGGCCGACCGTTTTTGGAAACTTGGCGGGTTTTTCTACCAGTTTTGGTTTTGGGTGGATCTTGTTTAACAAAGAAGTGCTTGTGCTGTAACGGCATACTCAACTATTGTTAACTTTACTCCGTTGTGGGAAACGCCAATTACAAGTAACAATAACCTTAAACTGTATTATTGTAATAAGCAAACCCACCTTACGCAACTGTTTGTAACCCAACTGACGATTGTCTCTCACACTATTATTAATGCGTTTTGACGCGATTTTTTTCTATCTTCGCTTTTGAAGTGAGCAGTTGATGTTCGTTCACACTCCGGACTGTACAAGAAAAACAATATGGTTGACAGTCGCCATTTTATGTTAGCAAAGCCTCAACTCAAGCCTGAAATGCCTGGAGTTCAGACAAGAGAACATGGAAGTCGTTTACCTTTAAAGTAGATGTCCTCTCTTTGGACGCCGTATAGTTTGTCTTTCTTTCCGATCCCTATACAATCGAATAAGCAATTTTTACGACGAAGAGTCTGAACCAGCCTTCCATACGAAGTCGTATCTAAGTAAACTACCCTACTTTAGTGTGAGAGACAAATTCCAGTTGACACCAAGGAACCTCCTCACAGTAACTGAAAATCTTGACAGAGTGGAACTTCAGAGGAATAAAGTCAAACATCCAAGTCATTTCTCTTTTTTTGTCTATACAAGGCGATTCTCCATTCTGACCATGTACGGAGGAAAACAATAATTGGAAGCCGACCACGGACCTCCTTTGGACAAATCGCTACCTACCGGGTCAGGGAGTTAAACCGAGATGCCATACATCTCGTTCAGCCTTAGCTACATACTGCAACTGGTACGATCTTTATAACATTTTGCTTAGAGGCTGTTGGATGAAACCACGTTCTGCCTACGCATGCTTAGATTTAACCCTGAGGGAAAGGACGTACCAATCCCTTGTACAATTCCAGGGCGATTGTCCAACAGCATGCAGACCTGGCTAGAGTAGTGACAACAGTGAATGTTACTATTTTAGTGAAATAGTAACACAAATGGTAGCATAATTAGACAACCACCCAACGGAAGCACATAAGAGAATAGCGACACAAAACGTCGCACGAAAAATGTACCAAGTCGTGAAGAAGTAGTCTACCAATTTTGTTATAAACTACCAGTGTATAGACCAAAATAAAATGGCAAAGTTATAGGGAGGAAATGATCCCGCAACGAAACAACTCAGAGACCCAAGGCATTATACCCCACAACACTACAAAGGTATACCAATACTAACTTGATACGAAATGTATAAGCTGTTGAAGACCCTCTTTACATGCCTTGCTGAAGAAAAGCAGTGAACTCCAGATGTTCTCATGAATCAATTTCCAGACCCTGAAGACGCAACACCACAACAGATACGAGATTGGCAGCAGAAAAACGGTGAGTGCAAGTTAATGCTTTTAAGAACAATAGCGCCAAATATAGTCATTCACTTCCAGCGTCACCAATATGCTCAACAGATGTGGGACCAACTCGCAGAGGATTACGCCCGTGTTGATCCTTTTGATCAAATGAAGAAGCTTGGACAACTCATGCAAATAAAGATGTTGAACATTGAAGACGTCGCAAGTTATATTCGCAGAGCACGAGCACTAAAAGGAGAAATTACTGCGACAGATTACCCTCTTACCGAAAATGAAGCCTGCATTTGGATATTAAGAGGCATCCAACACCCCTCTCTCAACGTGGCAAGGGAGTCACTCCTACGATCAGGCAGAGCCTTAACGTTTCAACTTCTGCAAACAGAGCTAATAGACAGATTGACCTATCCCACGCAAGAACATCAAGCATTTTCAACTCCTCCAGCCGTCGTAGCTCAAGCACAAGCATACCTGCAACAGCATCCCGAACTATTCAACGAATATAAACGCTTGTACTGGTCAAGCATCTAACCTAATGTCAACTAACTCTCACCAACGTTATTTTGATGAACCACAGCCAACACGTTACTTTTACAACAACTCTTACCCACCAGAACAGCAAGTAGACTGCAGCACTGAACACTGTACAACCACAACCATCCAATAGTAATTTAACATGCAGAGGACCTTTGCAGCCACAACGAGGACAACGAGGGCGACCCACGCTATGTTCCTTTTTAAAAATACGTCCTACCAATTTCAGGACGCTATTCAACCGTCACAGTGCCCCCTGGGGCCAAGGTACTGGACCTGCTTCGGATGGGGACATTTTTTCCAATGCCTGCAGCACGCACCCACGTGCTCCACGTGCTTCAAACGGACCCGACACTAATTTTCAAAACCCACGAAACTTAATGGACCCCAGTGGCAAGACAATTTGCCGCAGACACAACCAAATCTGGATGCGGTAAATCAGCTAAGATAGCAACAACAATCCGCCGCAACAATGACTAAGCCTGAAACAATAGCCTTTCTTTGTGAGTAGCATCAAGCGTATGGTCTCCAAGTTCAAACCAGGGCATACTCAAGTAAAATGCCCCATACAAGGCGAAAATGCAACATCAGAAGAGAAGATCAGGTTGTATCAAACTCTTTAGCACTATGTAATGATAGTGAAGACATGCTTACAAACAAGCAAACATTTTTTTCACGATTCTGGATCATCGGTAACCCTACTCAAACATTGTTACAAAACTATAAGTAGGGATGAATGCCCTTGGGTAAAGATACTGTTAGCATCCGACGGTGTTTGCGCATACGGAGTACTAATTGGTGACATCAAAATGAGAGGATTTCATCCTAGAGGCATACCACTAGGTCACGCTACTATACTGCGCAACGTCGTCGAATTGCCAACCGCATCAAAAAATTTGCTCTCTGCTTCCCGCATGCTGAACGGAGGTTTGAATTCAAATTTAGGAAAAAAGGTGTATATGTGAGGGCACAAAACGCCCCCCTACAATTTAGTGATGTTTGGCGAGCGTTGCCAACACCTATATCACACCCCCCCTAGAAAAAGATATGACTTACGATTTGAATGGACAAACCGTATTTCGTGAGTTAAAAGACGCTAACTTAAAAGGCAAAACAAATATCGTATTTGGTCTGTCTCCAAACCCCCCAAATTAAACCCTCTGCTGTTAGCCCTCAAATAACTGTACCCAAACAACCATACGAAACGCAACCTGGTGTGTGCATTGTAAATACAGATAATTGTGTACAAGAGAAGATTGTAATCTCTAACTTAAACCCTAATGTTACTGATTTTTATCCAACAGGGCCCTCCACACATCTAGATGTTAACCCATTGTTGAGTAATCTAGGAAATCTCAACCCAATACCCACTCAGAATTCCGTTGAAAAGTCCCAACACGAATCTGAAGTAATACCATTAGCGCTCATAACCCCATGTTCCCCAGGAGTTAAGGAATTAAGTACTCCTGTCTTTTTTAATGACTGCCCGCCTTGTAATAGGCCCCAACACATGTGGCACTTGCCCCTTCATTGGAGTCCCTACCGTTATCTCCCTTGGATCCTCATTTGCCCGACTCAGATTCGGACCAATGGGTAGACTGCCCAGTTCGTGCTGTCCGCAAGTGCGCCGGCTGCCCGCATCCTCGTTATTTAACTAGACGTTCCAAGATCCAACGCTCCCCTCGCCTCAGTCGCGCCTTCTTTTGCCGTCGATCTGTTGTGCTAGTCTGGGACCAATGCCTCTCTACTGATGTCATATATCCTTTACCTACCACCTATAAGGAGACCAGAAGCGACCCGAACGTTGATATGTGGGACAGAGCTATGGAGGCTGAACTGCAGACCTCGAGAAGATGCGTGTTTGGGACCTCGTTGATAAACCATGTCCTGATACTCGTGTGATGAACAGTAAGTGGGTTTTTGCGCGAAAGTTTAACAATGAGGGTACCCTCCAGAAGTTAAAGGCCCGTCTAGTTGCCTGCGGATGTTCAGCACGCCCACAGATCGACTTCGGCAAGGTGTCCTCCTCTGTCCTGAGGACTGCTTCCCTACTCCTCATTTTATGAGTTGCTGCCTCCCGCCGCTACTCCTTCCGTTCAGCAGACATACCCGGGGCCTACTTAAATGGCGAAATCGACTGTCTCATCTACCTCCGCCCACCACCTGGCTTCCTCCATACCTACGGCGGAGGGTCGAAGGTTTGCCGGCTGAATAAGTCGCTATATGGCTTGCGCTAATCCGGCTGCCAGTGGCACTTGAAGATAAAGCAGATAATGCTTAAATTCGGCCTGACCCAGAGTCAGTGGGACCCCTGTGTATTCTTTCAGTTCGTGGGAGGCAACCTGCTAATAATGGGGATTTTTGTGGACGACATGATCTACGCCCCCCACTAACCTTTTAATCGATAATATTCTGCTGGAGATTGGGAAATATCTCACTGTTGTGGAAAGCATGCATGCCCTCTACCTTGGCCGCCTCCTCGAGAAAACTGACAGAAGTATCTACCTCTCACATCCCTCTTACATCGCCAAAATTATTGACACCTTTGGTATGTCTACCTGTACTCCTGCTGCTACCCCTTCTCTCCTTACCAAGAATATCGATGATTGCCGAGATTCGCCCCCTTTGGCAGATCCCCGTGACTACCGATTGCTAATTAGCTCCCATCTGTTCTTGGTCTCCAACACGAGCCCTGACATAACCCACTCAGTGAGTAACCTGTCACGCTACAACGTAAACCCAACACAACTCCGTTGGACTGCGTTAAAGTGCATCGTCCGTTACCTTTAACGGACGGCCCACTATTGCCTTTTTTCCCTTGGGGAGTAGTGGACTATGTTTCCGGTATCTCGGATGCCACCTAGGGGAGTACACGAGACGCTAGGGGCTTCAACGGCCATGTCATAAAATGTGCTGGGTGCCTTTTGACTTGGCGTACCAGCAAACAAAAAATGGTTGCCCTCAGCAGCGCTAAAGCTGAACTGATAGCGATGACAGATTGCTGCAAAGACATTGAATGGGTCCGGGAAATGCTTCACGAGTTTGGGATGTCTGAGTACATTCAACAGTACCTTCCCCTCTCTATTCTGACAGTCTCTCTGCCATTGACCTGGTTATTTCCCTAAGCACCACTACCTGCTCCAAGCATTACGCCAGGCGTGTTTGGTACCTACGGAGCTTGATTGACGCCCTGACCATTACCCTATGCTTCCAGCCTGGCGCCGACCTCTTGGCTGACCTCCTCACCCACTCAGGTTCCTCTGACAGTCTTCACCGCTTCTATTGTGACCTCAACCTCGAACCTCGCCCACTCTCCTACCCGGTATCCTCCCTCTCTTAAATTCTCTGTTGATTTTAAGTAGTCACTAGTTGTTGCCACTAGTTGTTGTATGTGCATGCTTTCCTTGATGTATATGCCTTCCTTTTTGCTTCCTTTGTTTGTTTGCCTACATTTTCGACTCTGTGTCCTCTGTCCTTTTCCCAGTGTCCCTCGCACAACGTTGTCGAGGGAGGGGGGCAGACTCTTAGAGATTGTGTCCAGTTAACAGCATATCACAAAAAAGACCACCTAATAGTAACTTACCCTTCAAGCAGCGGCAAACAACGAATTGTAATTAAGTCTCCCGCTATACAAAGCAGGCTTAACTTCATTATCTCAACTGGACACTCCTCTACCAAGACCTAAGTCACTCTCCTCTTGTTAGTATTCAAGCTGTATAAACACACTCGGGACACAAAAAAGTTTTTGTGTTTGAAACTTACTTCTATAGAAATAATCCTGTTGACATATTTGAAATATGTTGACATATTTTGAGTCGTCTAAATGCCCAAAAACCAGCAAACCATAAAAAACCTCGACCGGGAAAAATACCTTAATCTTGTTTAACAACGAAGTGCTTGCGCTGTAACGGGCATACTCACCTATTGTTAACTTTCCTCCCTTGTGGGAAACGCCAATTAGAAGTAACAATAACCTTAAACTGTATTGTTGTAATAATCAAGCCCACCTTACGCAATTGTTTGTAACCCAACTAACGATTATCTCTCACACTATTATTAATGCCTTTTGAAACGATTTTTTTCTATCTACGCTTTTGAAATGAACAGTCGATGTTCGTTCACACTCCGGACTGTACAAGAAAAACAATATGTTGACAGTCGCCATTTTGTATTAGCAAAGCCTCAACTCTAAAATGCCTGGAGTTCAGACAAAAGAACATGGAAGCCGCTTACCTTTAAATTAGATGTCCTCTCTTTGGACGCCGTATAGTTTGTCTTTCTTTCCGACCACTATACAGTCGAATAAGCAATTTTTACGACGAAGAGTCCTAACCCAAAGGTAAATGTCGTACCAGCCTTCCATACGAAGTCGTATCCAAGTAAACTTGGGGTAGTAAACCCACTCGACTTTAGTGTGAGAGACAAATCCCAGTTGACACTATGGAACCTCCCCACAGTAACTGAAAATCTTGACAGAGTGGAACTTCAGAGGAATAAAGTCAAACATCCAAGCCATTTCTCTTTTTTTGTCTATACATTTTCTCCATTCTGACCATGTACGGAGGAAAACAATAATTGGTAGCCGTCCACGGACCTCCTTTGGATAAATCGCTACCTACCGGGTCAGGGAGTTAAACCGAGATGCCATACATCTCGTTCAGCCTTAGCTACATACTGCAACTGGTACGATCTTTATAACATTTTGCTTAGAGGCTGTTGGATGAAACCACGCTCTGCCTACGCATGCTTAGATTCAACCCTGAGGGAAAGGACGTACCATTCCCTAGTACAATTCCAGGGCGATTGTCCAACAGCAAGCGGACCTGGCTAGAGTAATGACAACAGTGAATGTTACTATTTTAGTGAAATAGTAGCACACCTGCCACAGACTAAGTCCCAACTCAGAAGTGGTGAAGATTATGATGAACCTAACCATAAACCAGAATGTCGAGTTTAGCTTTTTCTCTGAGCCAGATCCTGATATACCAGGGCTTCCTTTTTTTGACCTCCAAACATCAGACCTAAAACGGATGACCTATAACCATCTGGCTTCGACCATGCACCTCCCCCATTGCAAGGGACACCAGACTTGGTTCCCCGGGACCCTAGCACACAACTTTGAACAAGATGAGTTCGTCATCCTGCACACTGCAGTAGCAATTTTCATCAATACCTACAAATACGGTTCAAGTTCGACAAAGTAAAATCATTCATCCTAGACATTTCAAACTTGGTGTGCACCAAGCTGAAGAACCCCCCTCGACACCCAAAAAGTTTCATAGCCCTACCAACCATAGGAAAAAATCCTGGCTTTTAAAGCCTGATGCTCACTATTGCATTCCAGTTCGCCAAGCCCAAACCAAGTGGGCTATACAATTTAAACTCGGTGCACGAAGCTGGCCACCCCTTCTGAGTGCCCAAAATATTTGAGACCCATAGCTCTATTAGAACAGGAGTTATTATATAAAAATCGATTTTCAGTATAAGCCTACTATGGAAAACCCGTGTTAAATACTTTTACCATCAATAGCTGTCGAACAAGACGAGCTACGACCCTGGGATAGGCTATATTGCTTTAGGAAGACGAAATACATCTGGCTACCAAGTGTCAGATAAAAAGCACGAGTGGTTGCTGAAAAACAGCATACCTGTGGGACTTAGCCATTTTTTCGGCTTGGCCGAGCGGGGTTATTCGTGAATATCCCGCTCACAGACGCCGCATGGTGATGCTGTCGGGCTTAAAATGTTCATTGGGACGACAGCTACCTTGACACCGAGTTTTATGATGTGTACACATCCAGTTTTGGAGCCTCGACCGTTTAACCTATTTTCCGTAACTCTCGTAATGCGATGAATTTGGGTCACCAGCACGACAGGGTTGGTCCAAGGGTGCCATCGTCTGGAGCCGTCCATCTAGCATCTTCCCCAGGAGCATGCCAATTTTGGGCATGATCCGTCCACATTTCATTTCTTCTGCATTAGCAGTTTGTGCTAGTGAACTTTCCCAGTTTTTAGTAGTGCTTTCGCAGGTTATTTTTTCGAGTAGCTCGGCGCACAGGGTGCGCACGGACATGGGGATAGGCTTGAAATGCAGGGGCTACGAGATGCATCGGCACACCGAGGTTCATGATGCTCACACAGCTTTGTTCCGAGCTCTTGGCAAATAACTGCAAGGCCCTAAAACTCATAATGCTATTTCGAAGTAGCATTGCAGGGATTTTTTCAAATAGCACAGCTCACAGGGTGCTCATGGACATGGCGATAGACACTAAATGCGGGGGGCGATGAAATGCATCGGCACACAGAGTTTCATGATGCTCACACTGCTAGTTTTTGAGCACCGACTGTTTAAATGATTGTGCACAGGGACGACAGCTACCTTGACAATGAGTTTCATGATGTTTACACGGCCAGTTTTGGAGCCCCGACCGCTTAACCTATTTTCCGTAACTCTCGTAATGCTACGAAAAGTGCATTTTGGATCACCAGCGTGACAAGGTTGGTCCGAAGGCTCCCATCTTCTGGTGCTGTCCATCTAGCTAGCATCAGCCTGTGGGTGCATGCCGATTTTGGCCACGATCCGACCACTTTTCATATTCTCTGCGTTTGCAACTCTGATTTTGAGTCTACACAGACAAAGCCAACAATTGAGGGGGGGGTGCTTTGGCTTTTTTCGTGGTCCCATGTTTTTTATTAATATTTCAGAAACTATTCGTTCGAGTTTGATGGGGGTTGGCTTGTTAGAACGGCGATGAAAAGACCTTCCAATGATCAGATCTCTAGCACTTCCACTTAGTGATTTGACCTGCGTTAGCAATGCTGGGTGCACCTCAACCAAGTATATACGGACAGCGATCTTTCTGTACTAGCTGTGGTGACTGGCTATGCTAGCTGGCCGATCAAAGAGCGGCGCCGTCCTATTTCCCGTGGACTACCTTGCCTGGAGGTTTGGGTGTCTGCCGGCCTTATTTTTTGGATGCTTTTGTTGGAGACGTTTCTCTCCCGGCCTTAAGCGGTTGACTGCAACATGAGTTTGTGAGGTCTTGGACTGTCTACCTTTTTGGTTCATTCTCCGGCATTAATAACGCTACATGCAATGAGGTCTCCGAGCAGCCGAATAGGGTTTGGCAACCGAACAAAGCTGGATTTGTTCAGGGCTTTGGCTACTTCATACCCTCAACCCACACTTTCGCATGAGTAGGAAATTGTCGTTTTCGTTAGAAGGAATACCCTTCTTCTGTGTTAACACCGTTGATGTAGGGGCCCAAATCCTAGGTGTGGAGTACATGTTGGCAAGACCAAAAAGCCACGGTGAGCCAAATACACATCGGTCCTGGGGTTTTTGAAGTAGACATGTGTTGCGAAAGGACTTATAATAACATGGTTTGCCACTGCAAGTGGGAGGAAAACAGAAGCGCTATGAACCACTTACACTGCTCCTGTTTTAAGTAAAAGAACCATCAGAACGGTGGTGGTTGGGCAGGTGGGAGTGGTCGTTTCAGAAATCTATCTAGTCGTTCCTCACAAAGACTTGCTCGGAAACTAGTGACCGAAGATGCACCAACCGTTTCACTCCTAAGGGCATTCCAAATTGGCACTACACGAACTGAAAAAAGTGCCGTCGACAGTCTAAATGAGAGGGCTGGACATTTAGTTTCCAAGCATAGCCCCTAGTATTGATCTCGCTATGCGAGACGTCAAAAAAAGGGAGGTCAACCGAGATATGGCCGTGAAGAATTTTATAAGTCAAAACCAGGTCAAATTTATAACGACGAAGCTCGAGAAGCTCCAAGCCCAGCCTGGCAAGTCAATTATCATAGCTGACATCGCGGAGACCATGCAGGCCCATCGTGAAGCGTCGTTGGACCCCTCAAGCAGATCGATGTCCCGAACCAAGTACGGTGACCAGACCGGAGTGGCATACTCAAGAATGGGTCGAACGTAAACCTTGAAAGCCCAAACGAGTGGCGAAACATTTCCCGAGGAAAAACATCTCTTAATCAGAGCACAACGACGATAGGCGCAGGCCCAAACCTCCCTGCAATGGAGGCTGGATTTCAGGTTGGAGGTAAAACAAATTCCTAGGTCTCGCACCTCACGAAAGGAGGGTAGAACTACGTTTCCCGAAAGGTACTTACTGCATTTATTCTGGTTTCCCACGTGGAAAGTAAGACACTTCTAGGACGAAAGGGGCAGCTGCCAGACTGAAGACCAATCAACCACATCATGGATATGAGAAAGCAGTCTGGGAGCACACACCTCGGTAAAATTTTCAGAACCAATCTTAAGATCATCAGCGAATTTAAACCCGTAGGTGTCAGCATCAGGAAATTTCAGATCATTTAAGTAGATTAAGAAGAGAAGTGGACCCAAGATGGACCCTTGTGGGACCCCGCTTAAGACAGGTGCCCAATCAGAGCGGACATCTTCTACAATCACCCGCTGAGTTCGACCTTTCAGAAATGCTGACCAAGCTTTAAGCCTTCCAGTGACACCACAGCTATCAAGCTTCAAAAGAAGCGATGCACGAGCAATTCAAAGGCCTTATGGCAGAATGTATGCATATTTGGCCGGGAGAAGTGCCAGATTTTGGGCAGAAGATGGGAAAAGAAGGGGCAGGGCGTATTTTAGCTGGAGGCAAGTAGGATAGGGTGCTGCCATGTAGGAATGGTTGCACGGTGGGGCCAGGTGTAAGGCGGCTGTGGCTCTCGATGTTGAATGCTTGCATTTTATTGAGAAAACTTAAATTTGTGGTTGAAGGGTACAAGTAAAATGGGTGATCTTGACCGACGATAAAACCACAAGTGCATACAAGGTCACAATTTTAATTTTCAACTAGTAACTTCTGGTCATGGTCATCTACAATGAATAAAAACGCCACCAGTGATGTACAGTATGAACAATATCATAACCAGAAAGGTGCAAAACATCAATACTTACAATAAAAATTATTTAAGATAACAAAAACATCAAAATAGTGCTGCAATAACAGGAGCAGGCAAAATGATGGATCTGACAGAGACTGCTCGTTTCATTGCAGCACAATTTTGATGTTTTTATTATCTTAATTCATTTTTATTGTAAAGTATTGATGGTTTGTACCTTTCTGGTTGTAATACTGTTCATACTGTACATCATCGGTGGTGTTCTCATTCGTTGTAGGTGACCAGAGCATAAATTACCGGTTGAAAATTAAAATTGTGACCTTGTATGCACTTGTGGGTTTTGTTGCCGGTCAGGAGGCCCCATTTTGCTTGCTCGTATTTTAGCAGAACGAGTGCAAGATTTTGGGCAGATGATGGGAAAAGAAGGCGCCAGGTTGCATTTTAGACGAAGGCATGTAGGATAGAGTGCCGCCATGTAGGAAAGGCTGCACACTCGGGCCAAGTGTGAGGCGGCCAAGGCTATCGAGGTTGAATGCTCGCATTTTAGCCGAAAGAGTGCCAGATTTTGGGCATGATGAGAGAAGAAGGCGCTTTCTATGAAGGTATGTAGGATAGAGTGCCGCCACATAGGAAAGGCTGAACGCTCGGACCAGTTATGAGGCGGCCGTGGCTTTCCAGGTTCAATGCTAGCATTTTGGCCAAAAGAATGCCAGATTTTGGGCAGATGATGAGAAAAGATTCCACCGGGTCGCATTTTAGCCGAAGGCATGTAGGACAGAGTGCCGCCATGTGAAAAAGGCTTCACGCTCAGGCCTTGTGTGAGGCGAATGTGGCTCTCAAGCTATAATGCTCGCTTTTTTAGCCGTAGGAGTGTCCCATCATAGGAAGCAGCCCGTGTAGTAGGGTGGAATGAAAATGGGCTAAAAAACATTTTCGGGAATTTTGTAATTTACTAGTGCAGAAAAATTGTGTATTGAGCCCCTAATAGACTGTGTAAAATTTCGTTTTGTTCCATAATGCTTTGATCTGCCCCAAGGACCTTGAAATTTATAATTTTATACCGTAAACTTGGTTTTAATGTGCATTTTTGCAAATTTGTTTTAAATTTTTAAATTTAATAGTGTAGAAAAGTTGTGTATTGTGCCACTAATAAATTGAGCAAAATTGGGTTTTGATAAAATGATAACTTGATCTGCCCCAAATAACATGAAATGTACCATTTTCTGCCTTAAACGCAAATTTAGGAAAATTGTTCTTTTTAAAATTTTGTAATTTAATAGAGCGGAAAGGTTGTGTATTGGGTCCCTAATAAACTGTGCACAATTTGTTTTTGATCAAATAATACCTTGATCTGCCTCTAGGACCTTGAAATTTACATTTTTTTCATAAACGTAATTCTAAAAAATTTACACAAAAATGCTAAAACCTTTTATTTCTGAATTTTGATAGCAGAGAAGTTATACATTAACCTGTTGGGATTGTTGAATATCACACTCTTAATAGAAATAAATCTATTTGAGCTACAAAAATATATCGAGATACGAGAATGCCATTGAATAATCCTGAAATTGTCCTTTTGATTTATTCAAACATTTACTGTGTTACAGTGTTTTCACTTTATTCAATAATAGCCTTTTGTATTGAAACTTTGTATTATATTTCGTGATTCTAGTATTTCTCGTATAAACCCATCTCTTCCAGACATTCCGCATACTGAAGCAGATGCTCCTGGTACGATACAGCATTCGACCGCTTGGGTATGGAAATTATGTAAGCCATTCATTTATAGGTGACAGATAGCCCACCTTCGACCATTAGCTGAAGGTCTCTTTCAGAGATTCCAAATGTCATAGGTAGTTCTGTAACCTCAAAGTAACTGTTCTGTCACCACTGAATACGATCTACATAATCGGTTGCATCAACATTTTGGTGGTGGTATTTGGATGGCGCGAACTATGCTTGATCCTGTGTTTGTTCTTGCTTTCATGATTCATTTCAGTCCAAGGAATCTGATGTGCAGCTGTCGTTCATCGGTTGTTTTGCAAAAGAAGATATTTTACGGATTACTGGATCAACTACATGCTATACTTCCTCACTAAAGTAACGAGAGGATTTTATTGATTCTAATAAGTGTTTTGCACCATGTTTGCCTCTCTGCCAGTTACTTCTTCATTTAGCTAGACCGACCACAGGTCCTACTTTTTACAAGGGAACTAATGGAAAGCAGATTGTGAAAAGCTATCAATTGTTTGTTTTCAGAAAACTGAAGGTAATTTTCCATGCAATGAAGCAAAGACCTAAGTAATGATAAACAACATCTATTGGAATTGTGCCAAGTTGTCACAAATTGTAATTATCTTTTCGGCTTGCAACAGAAAGGTCATGGTTAACTTTTGCATGCATGCTGGGTGACAGCAGCTAATTGTATCCTACGTTTATATGTGGCAACTAAAAAACCCATCAGACAATCTTCGCATATTGGTTGATTTATTATTAAAGTCTATTCGCCAACGTGGTTTGAGATCAAGGCTAACCCCTCATGAAAACATGGTGCAAAGCACTTGTTGAAATCGATAAAATCCTCTCATTACCTAAGAGAAGAACTGAAGAGTGTAGTTGATCCAGTGATACAAAGAAATGTCTTCTTCGGTCATCTGGAAAATGTCCTTATTTTCATGATAACTGATGAACAAGAGCACATCTTGGACTATGTCGAATCATGAAAGCAAGAACAAACACAGGATCGAGGCAAGTTCAATGTTTTCAAATACCACCACTATATTTTGATGTAACCGATTACGTAGATCTTGTATTTTCCATGGCAAACTTGAGAAGTTATATAACCATCTATGATATTTGGAATATTTGACAGAGATGACGATCTTCAGCTAATGGTAGAGTGGGCTATCATCTACAAATGAAGAGTTTACATCATTTCCATGGCACACCCAAGTGATCAAAGGCTGTGCCAAAGACAAATTAAATGTTTGGGTTAATCAAAAGGACAATATTATTTCAGGAATACTCAACAGCATAAATTATCGATAAATTATTGTAGCTCAAAAAATACATCTCTATTAAATGTGCTATCCAACAATCCCAGTATGTTAATGTATGACTTCTATGCTATCAGAATTTAGAAATAAAAGGTTTTAGCAGTTTTGTGTTAATTTTGTAGCATTACGTTTATGAAAAAAAGGTAAATTTCAAGGTCCTTGATGCAGATCAAGGTATTATTTGATCAAGACCAAATTTTACAGTTTATTAGGGACCCAATACACAACTTTTAAACACTATTAAATTAGAACATTTTAAAATGAAACAATTTTCCTAAATTCGCATTTGAACACTAACACAGTGTTTATGGCAGAAAATGGTAAATTTCATGTTCTTTGGGGTAGATGAAGGTATCATTTTATCAAAATCAAATTTTACACAGTTTATTAGTGGCCCAATACACAACTTTTCCACACTATTAAATTAAAAAAATTTAAAAATAACTAATTTTCAAAAATGTGCATTAAAACCATATTTACAGCAGAAACTTGCAAATTTCAAGGTCGTTGGGGTAGATCAAGGCATTATTCGTTCAAAACCAAATTATACACAGTTTATTAGGAACCCAATACACAACTTTTCCGCACTAATAAATTACAGAATTAAAAAAAAAATTTCACAGTGTGCGGTGGAATTTATGCGATGTCACCAACAAGAAAAACCATTTAATGAAGGACACGACCTCTAGAAACCTTTTTAGGTGTATTCAATGAACAAGAATTACTAACATTTACACTTAATGTTGACTTTATAGTTAATGTTAATTGCCAAATCATTATAGTACTAGTACTGTATAAATTCATTTCTAATGTTGAGACACGAGTCCTGGTGCGAGGGAGCGATAGCCCATCTGTGAACAACACTTTTGGTGTCACCAGGATGAGGTGATCAATCAACTTCCTGGAGTGGGTGATCGATCTAAACAATATTAAAAGTTATTTTAACACCATTAATAATTCAGTAAAGCAGTTTGCTCATTAAATGAAAATAATAAATTACTAAGAAAAATGAGAGCAAAATAAACGGCGAACTAAAAAAAGGAATTTAGTGAAAATTGTCCACTATAGTGCTCCTTTGCTTTTATTTTCCTTGAACTTTGTTCAAGAGATACTCCCTTATTGTGGTGAATGGAATGCGAGTGAGAGCTTTAGTGAAAATATTAGCCGGATTTCTATGTGTAGGCATATAGAAGATTTCAAATACACAATCTTGGAGACCATCCCTCACCAACTTGTAACGCATATTGATGTGCTTTGTGGAAATTTTTTCACGATTATCTCTGCAGAACGCAATGGCCGACTGATTATCGCATTGTATAACCGGAGAATTGCGACTCTTAAGAATGCCTCTTCCTTTATAATTGCAATAAACCACTTTGCTTCAATCACCGCTAATGAAAGACCTACGAATTTGGCCTTCATTGTGGACAGGTCGACTAACTTTTGCTTTTGTACGCACCATATGATTGGGGATCTAGAAAGCATAACAACGTAGCCCGACCAGCTACGATGATCATCAATGGAATTGAGGGCATTAGTATTATTGGCATCGGTTTAATGGTTAGCATATACATGAGCACGAAATAGAAGATGGAACTTAAAAGATACCTAGGAAGAGTCGATGAAACGAGGTGTTACATAATTCCTAGCAAAATTGCCCCTCTCTAATCCGCAATAATCCTTAGCATTTGAATAACACATTGAAAAATAAATAAATCCGGTTTTAACCACACGAAAAAAGTGGTTGGGATTGCAGAAGCTTAGGTGTCACTTTTACTGTTCTCTAGCTTTACATGTAAAATGCAGGTCTTTTCAGGAACTTCCGAAGACAAACTTCTTTTAGTAGAGTTTTAAGTGCTGAGAGTAATGCGCCGAAAAAACCTTTTTTTTTGCAAAGAGTTAGATGCTGACACAACCCTGACTGAAGATTATCTTGCTGATTGTATTTAAAATTTAAACATATGTCATTGGGTTGCCTTGCATGCTATGATTTCGAAAAAAGGCAAGTCGATTTACCAGAAGCCACGAACCTGGAGAGAAAAAAAAAGGTCAATATTCAATCTTCGTAGTTCTAGGGATATTAAGCCTGTTCTGGCAACAAGTACATCATATGGTAAATTTCGCAAGCCAGGCAGAGTCTTTGCAAATTTATGCTGTACACTTTCACCATTGTCAATGTCTCCCAAGACGGTTGGTCACCCTAGTCACACAGATGACCACACCTGGCTTGCATATTCTAGCAGTGGTCTCACAAAAACTCGAAAAGCCCACACCCTAACGGGCATGCTCCTGGGCAAAAAAACACCGATTTACAATGGCAAGACTGCGAAATGCGTTTTTTGTGTCGCATTAATTTGTTAATTTTAAATCGAAATTTAAGCGGACACTGAGGTCCGTAAACGTTCCTACGGTACATAAGGTAGTCTCGTCCATGAGGTACTGGAAGCTAATTTTGTCGATCCCGAAATGAAAAGTTTGGCATTTGTGTAGGGCAAGCGGTTGCTGTCACGAATTTTAACGAGTGGCAAGTCATCGGTTCAGCTTAAAGTGTTACTATCACCGACTTTAATTCTGCAGAATCTGGCAACATTTAGTGCTATCTAGTACTAGCACTTGCTTGCATCAAGTGAATGAATGTACATTGTACAACACCATTTCTTTTAACGAAACAAATAAGCCACTTGCTTCCTTAATTATTGAGCAAAATTTGGTACATCCTCGTGCAACTAGTAGTAAAATGTAAAGGTTAACAATATCATTGCTGCTAAATAGCACCACGGTATTTTCGTACGACTTTCAATCGGTGATAATGCTACTTTAAGATTAATTCGACTATCCCCTTCTTTTAATCGTCACCCAAGACCTTGCGGCTGGCGTTGTCAGGTTTGCATTGTTGCTTAATAACAATGTTTAAAACAACCCAAAACATTAAAATTGGTCATTTAGAGATCTGTTAGTACTGAATCGTCCATTTCCAAATTGAAATTGCTGTTCATATCAACCGTGGATACAGCATTTTCGATTGGTAACAAATTTTTAAGATTTTAGATTTTTTATCAATGAGTCAACAATAGTGGAATCATATCCATTTGCTAACGCACAATTTAAAGCCCCCCCCCCAATTTTTTTTCAAGTTACTGCTTTAAAACAGGTACGTTTTTTAATTTGTTATACTGCAACAAAAGTTAAGGAACAAACATACAAAGAATCCAAAAGATGTTTTTTCATTGAATTTTATGGTCAGCCGAACAAAAAAAATTAGTGATGAAATCAAAACGCACCTCGAACCTCTAAAACTCCAGTTTAAGGGGACAGTAAAATTATACCTACATTTGTCCCAATGTAAAACTAAGCCCACACGCCAAAGGTCATGTGTGTGTGCGTGTGTCATTAGGAAGGGGTGGCGTAACATGGGATGGATTAGGTTGGGTGAATACCAGTGAGCGTGTTTCTATAGTGTGAAGGTCTGGAAAATAACAATGTAAACAGTTGTGTTGTAATGAATAGCGAAAAAGTAGATAAATGAATAAAAATAATGTCTACGTGTATGTCTAGGCCTACTTATTTTCACTAAACGTTATAGCGCTTGTATTATCTCTGGATTGAAGTCATTACTGACGGAGCATAATGCAGAACACTCACACAGATTGCAAGACTAACGGTGGTGTGACGAAATTGGTGAGGCTCAGAAATGGACCTACCATGTTTCAGAGGGAAGAGGAAGTAGCAGACGTGTCGCCTGTCCCATCTGGCTCCCTCGTGTTTTTGGTTCATTTTACAACCTAATGGTTTTATGATTCTTTCATCAGGTGCTGGTCAGCCAGCCAGGGTGTTGGTCAGTGTCTGTCGCTGGCTTGCAGCAATTACTGACCGTTCATTATATATCCGCCAGCTTCCTCCCCCTTTTCTGTTGCTGGGCGACTTTAACAGCCACCATGTCCAGTGGGGGGGACCTCATACAGACAACAAAGGGAGGATCCTTGAGGAGTGGATGCAGAGGGGGTCTGTTTGCATCCTGAACGATGGAGCCATGACACACTGTAACCTGGCCACGGGCAATTGGTCAGCGGTGGACTTAGCCTTTTGCTCGCTGGCTATCCCAGTTCACTTCACTTGGGGTGTCACTGCCGATCTGCATGGAAGCGATCACCTCCCCATTGTGTTGTCCACAACACAAGGGGGTTCTGTGGCTTCCAGGCCAGCCCGGTGGGCGCTTAAACGTGCTGAATGGTCAGCTTTTGCTGAGGCTGCTGTATTTCAGCGTGCGGTTGAGGACTTTTCTGATGTGGATGAACTTTCCACTCATTTCGCTGACGTGGTCCTTGCTGCTGCTCATGCTAATATCCCGCGTACGTCCACTCAGCCGCGGCGGGTTCCTGTTCCGTGGTGGACACCTGCTTGCGGGCAGGCCATTCAGGCCCGCCGACGAGCGTTGCGTGCGTTTACAGTCAGCCCAACTGCTGACAACTTTGTAGCCTTTAAGCGCTGTCGTGCCCGTGCCAGGTTTGTCATCCGTGAGGCTAGACGTGCTTCGTGGGCAGTTTATGTTTCGTCGATCACGCGCTCCACGCCTTCTCAGCAGGTGTGGCGGAAGGTGCGCCAGATCTCGGGGAAGACCGTGCCTTCCCCGGTTTCACAGCTGAAGGTGGCGAATACCGTGATCTCTTCTGTGCCGGATATCGCCGACTGTCTTGCGTCTGCGTTTGCGCAGGTTTCGAGTGATAACCATTATGATCCTGGTTTCCTCAGAATAAAGCGTAGTGAAGAGGCTCACCCTCTAGACTTTCGCTCCGACGGGCTAGAGGAGTACAATTTACCGTTCACCAGGCAGGAATTTGTTTCCGCTTTGTCCAAGTCGCATGACTCCGCCCCAGGGCCTGATGATGTTCACTATCAGCTGTTGAAACATCTGCCTCTTGCCTCCCAGCAGTTCTTGCTGGAGATGTTCAACCGTGTGTGGGCAGAAGGCTCTGTTCCGGCAGCGTGGAGGACAGCAGTGGTCATCCCGGTTGTGAAACCGGGCAAAGACCCTACTGCTCCTTCCAGTTATCGCCCAATCGCTCTGACTAGCTGTGTCTGTAAACTTATGGAACGGATGGTCAGTGAGAGGTTGGTCTGGGTGCTGGAATCACGCGGATTCTTATCTGCGTCCCAGTGTGGCTTTCGACGTTTTCGGTCAACCATCGATCATCTGGTTGCCCTTGAATCAGATGTGAGGGAGGCTTTTCGCCTGCGTCAACATCTGGTTCAGGTTTTCTTTGACTTGGAGAAGGCTTATGATACGACCTGGCGTTATGGGATTCTCCGTAATCTCTATAACTGTGGCTTGAGGGGACGGATGCCACTGTTGCTTTCCGCTTACCTCTCAGGCCGTTCTTTTCGTGTTTGTGTCGGGGCGGCTCTTTCCCGCCCGTTTGTCTTGGAGAATGGTGTGCCTCAAGGAGGTGTTCTTAGTGTCATCTTGTTTGCTATTGGGATCAACCCCATTGCTCAGCAAGCTGCTGTTCCCCAATCATTGTTTGTCGATGACTTCGGCCTGCGCTTTCGAGCAGCTCGCATGCAGACCTGCGAGCGGCAGCTACAGCTGGCGATTAACAAAGTCCAGACCTGGGCCGTCAGTAATGGTTTCCGGTTTTCTCCGGACAAGACTGTGTGCATTCACTTTTGCCGCCAACGAACGCTGCACCCAGATCCTTGCCTGTACTTGGGGCAGGCGCAGATTCCTGTTGTCCCACAGGCACGTTTCCTGGGTCTGGTGTTCGATTCCAGGTTATCTTGGCTTCCACACTTGCGCCAACTTAAAGACAAGTCTTTGCGGGCACTTAACATCTTGCGGGTTCTGTCGGGCACTTCATGGGGTGCCGATCGCGCTGCCATGTTGCGCCTCTACAGAGCCCTTGTCCGCAGCAAACTTGATTATGCGTGCATGGTGTATGGTTCGGCTAGTGACTCGACTCTCCAGATGTTGGACACTGTGCATCACAGTGGCCTGCGTGTGGCGACTGGGGCATTTCGAACTTCTCCAGTGGTCAGCCTCTATGCTGAGGCCTCGGAGCCACCTTTGGCCATTCGTCGGCGAAAGCTGGCCATTCAGTATGCTGTGCGTTTACGTGCTGTGGAATCCAGTCCTGCTTGGTCCATGGTTTTTGGGCCAGACTTGCGAGTCGGTAGACGCAGGGTGGGTAAGGGTGATTTCCGCGATAGGCTCCAGCAGTCCTGTCAGGAGATAGCCTTTGATATGCCCAGCGTCTTGAGGCTTGGGGGGATGCCAGTAGCCCCTTGGCTTGTCCCAAGTGGCATTTTCATTTTCGCCCTGGCGTCCCTCCCGAAGGGTTCCACTCTACCTGCACGGTACTTACAGGAGTTCCGGCGGCTGTGTTCTCAGTACGCCGGTTATCAGCGGCTGTTTACTGATGGGTCGAAGTCAGACGCTGGCGTGGCTTGTGGCTTGTGTTTGTAAGGGAGTGACGGTTGCCCATCGCCTTCCATCAGGCTATTCTGTGTTTTCTGCAGAGCTTTTGGCTCTCGGTTTGGCGGTGGAATGGATCCTTGGCCTTCACGGCACGCATTTCATTATCTTTAGCGATTCCATGAGTGCCCTGGAGTCCTTGGCGAATTACAATCCTCGGAACCCCTTGACACAACGTGTCCAAGCTTTGCTTTCCCGCTTGCCTGGCCAGCGGAAAACCGTGCTTTTCTGCTGGATCCCGGGCCATGTTGGGATAGGTGGAAATGAGCAAGCGGATTCTGCAGCAAAAGGGGCCCTTTCTGGCCCTTTCGGTAGGGATCTCAGACTTGTTCCCTCGGACGCTTTTCCAACTCTGCGTCTGAGGTTACATGCTTTTTGGCAAGCCTCGTGGGATGGACAGGACGGCAATAAATTGCGAGCTATTAAAGGCACTGTTGAGGAATGGCACTCGGCGTGTCGCCGTGAGGAGGTGGTGTTGGCCCGTTTGCGGATTGGTCACACTCGACTTACTCACTGTTTCCTTTTGCGGGGGGTTGACCCTCCTGAATGTTATTGGTGTCGGCGGCCACTTACGGTCCGGCACTTCCTTGTTGATTGTTGCCATCTTGATGGTTTTCGTCGTCGTTTCCATCTTCCGCATGACATTGTGCGTCAATTGGGCGATAAGTCTGTCCTCCTGTCCGGTGTTTTTCAATATTTGCAGGAGGTACAGATGTATGACAAGATTTAAATTAGGGGTTGGACTGATATCTCTGTAATGTGTGGTGCAGTGGCAACCCGGACCACTGCACTGTGACTGAGGTTGGCGCTAATGACCAAGTTGTCGACGCGCCATTAAGCCTCATCCCCCCCCCATTATATATCAACAGGGTGGGCTGGCGGACTGTCATCATCAGTACAAAAACATTCATGTTGGTGTTAGTTGACAAATTTTGTAAAACAATTTTCATTTTCATGAAATGAGTGTACGAAACGTACTAGGCCTACTTTAATACTTTGTGGAATGTGCTGAGCTAAATAAATTGATTACATTAATATTCTATAACTTGATGTGCGCTTACTTTATTGGAGTTTTTTCCTGACCACACCACTTTTTAATAGTTGTTCAAGCGAAGTGAGGCCTTAATAGTCGACTGAATTTGGGTTTTATATGTCTAATTGTGTGCGTGTTAGCAAGGTTTCTGTCCTGTAAATATACATATCAAATAAACAAACGTATTGTAACATCTTGCTCGGTTGAGTAATTGTTATATTTCAAAACAATTATACAGGATGTATCATGAAACCCGATACAAGGCCATACCTCAAGAAGTAATGAAGATAGCTTATTGCAGTCAAAAATTGGCCCAATAGCTTAATGAAATCAGAAATAAAACCCAAAAGGTGGAAGAACCCGTCCAGTTTTAGAAAATAAAAGTAGAGATATCACAACAAAAATGGCTGCTACCAAGTTGCTGCATGGTTTTCCAAGTCTAAACCAATGGTATGCCCATTTACGAGTAGTAGTGTCACCCTCGCCAAAGAACCACTAACTAATCCCACTGACTATTAATCTAAACGTTAAATAAAAAATCTGACCATTCCTACGGTCAGGTTTTTTATTTACCATCGATCTAATATTCGGTGGGATTAACTTGGCGGTTGTTCATTGGCGTAGTTGATATCACTACTTTCGAAGGGGAACACTTTTTGCTTAGACTTGGTACACCAAGTACCGGTAGCAACTTGGTGGCAGCCATTTTTGTTCTGATATCATCACTTTAAGAAACTGGTCGGATTCTTTCACTCTTGTGGGTTTTGTTTCTGATTCAATTAAAATCATAATAGGGCGAATATGCATGAGAGTTGCACTGTTTGCATTTGAATTCTTTCAGAAACATAGCTTTGCCCGCTGTGACAACCTCACTAAGTTCAAGAGTGTCATGGCATACTTCCACAGGAGTCTTAACCATGCCTGCAAGGAAAGCAGCTTAGCCATAGCAGTTCTTTTTTTTTATCCCCGATGGGTCGTAAAAACATTCTGATCACTCCCCTCCCGAGTTGGTGAGGGGGGGGGGGGGCTCGAAGACTCATCAACACTCTTATGTAACTTTCTTATTATTTCAAAGCTCATAAAATCCACACAATATATTATGCGAGAACTAAAACTTGTGTTCAATTGGATAGTGTAAAAAGATACCCACTAAATTATTGCCTGTTTTTTGTTAGGCTTCCCCCCTCACTTGTTGACAATATAAAAAAGCTTTTACTACAGAAGTTGATTGGTTTGAGAAGAACTTTTAAATGATGTATCACTCGACCCTCCCTTTCTCATTTGAAATTTCAGAGAAACGCCCATTTTCCCCTTAACCCCACCCCCCTCCTTGGGGAGACCCCACAAAATTGAACAGATTGACGGTGGATTGTTTACATGCGATTATGTCAGTAATTTTTGAACACATTAAGGCACATTACTTATCGAGTTATGGCTGTGTAATGGGTTTCGTGATACACCCTGTAATGCATACAGTGGCGTACGTAGGAATTTTTTGGGTTGGGGTGGGGAAAATACAATGCATGAAGGGCTTTAAAACACTTTGAATAACCAGCTAGGGGGTCTGGGGAGCACTGTAAGCTACCCAGCAGGGTCCGTGTGGAGCCCTCGGGACTCTGACATTTTCCACATTTCAGAGTATTTTCTGGGTCCATGGAGCAAGTTTTCAGTATTTTCAGCAACTTTTTTTTTTTTGGGGGGGGGGGGGGGGGCCGGGGGGGAGGGGGCAGGGGAGGAACTTTTTAACAGCTTCATTTGTTTTTGTTTTCTCCGAATTTTGTTATTGTACATTTTGGGCCTGCATGACAATTTGAAATACTTAAGACATTTATTGTCATACAAAAAATCACTAAACATAATTTTGGCCTGTGACACGTGGGTGCCAACCTTTCTTTGGGGGGGGGGGGCACAGGCCTCTTGTGCAATTCCCATATGCGTACACCACCTCTGAATGCCTAATAGTAAAATAATAATAATAATCTGCTTTATGGTATCAAAGTTGAAAATACAGTACAGGCACGAAGTCAATTATGACTGGTGCATGCAAGCAATAAACAAGTTATACATATAAAATTATTGCAATTATACATATTATACATATACAATCATTAGTAATTTACTCATTATGTCAGTGTTATTTATCATTACACTTTCTATTTAGTCATTATCCAGTTTCTCTCTCGTTCCATTACACTGTATCTTTTCATATCTCTTAATGCTACTAACAGTCTATTGTAATTGTGTGGAATAAGATAATTATTGCCTCTTTTCCATAAGAATTCTATATTTTGGTTCTACCAACCAGTTGTTATTGTACCTTACAGATCTCTTAATTTTGGTTTTGTGCTCTTCACTAAAATAGTTTTTTTCAGTATTTCATATACATATGATTGTTCGATGTTCATTTTTACAATATGTGTCATAAATTTCTCTACTACTTTCTAATTTTTTAGTTTAGAATAATACTTTTATTGCTTTGTTTCCAACTTTTTGTAATTGAATCATTGGATTTCTTGAAGTTGAGGCACATATTGTAATCCCATATTTTATATTTGACATAATTAATAAATCAAAGATTCCCTTTTTCAGCCCATCTTTTAATTTATACAGTATTGGTATTGTTCATCTTATTTTCAAATTTAATTTATCTGTATGGTTGTAGAATTTCCAATTTTTATCTAGTTCGAGTCCTAAATATTTTATAGCATCTACAGTTTTTATTTTATTACATTTACAATTTTTTTGTCTTTTATTATATTTATATGTACTAGTTGAGATTTCTCCTTCTGAATTTTGCATATGTGGTATTAGTATTGGTAGGTAACATGTTTTTTCATTGTTTAATATCAAGTCATTTTGCTGCATATAAGTTTGCAAAGTCCTTCTGTAGGTTTTTAACATGTGTTTACTATTGTTATGTATTGATAACAGGAATATGCCATCCGCATATAACGTAATGTTACATTATCACTTTATGTTTGTTATATCATTTATATAGATTATGAATAGTAATGGGTCTAATATGGAACCTTGTGGCACACCAAATAGGCTATTCCTAGGTGTAAGCAAAAAAAACTGCACTTTGTGAGGATAACACCATCTTTGGTGTATACTTCATGTCCACACCCATGATAGTTTCAAAAATCAACATGGCGGCCATTTCACTGAACAATACAAAAATTCGAAAATCTTACTGATGTTTGCAAGTTAAGTGCCGACTTTTAGGTTTTAAGGTGTATCGAATTAAAAAAAAATGCTCTAAATAATTACCAAGACTTTACACAATAAGATATCCAAAATGGCGGCCAAAATGGGGCAAAATTCAAGTGTTTTTCATAATTTTAAATTATACTGATAGAGAAGACGCTGATTTGAATTATTCCGCCAAAAGGTGAGTTCATTTGCAATGACTAGTAACTAGCAAAGACCAGGTAAAATTCGTAGTATATTGTCTTCGTAATTAGGAATTAAGTTGTAGCTGTTTCTACGCTGTAGCACTTCATTTTTCTTCCAATTTACCGTAAGTTACTACTTTAAACTGCTGCAGTAGCCGTTCTAATTAAGATAAATAGCTGTAAGTAAGCTTAGATGAAAGATGGAGAAGTTTATTTTGGAACAAGGCCAATTAAAACATCTTATTGTAATTAGGAGCTAAGCTATGGCAGTTTATCTCCACTGTAGTGCTTTTTGCATCTATATACCACAAGTTACATCTTTAAACTGCTGCAGTAGCCGTTCTGATTAAGATAAATGGATGTAATCAGGCTTAGATGACAGATAGAGATGAATATTTTCGAATGAGGGTAATTATAACGGATTAACGTAATTAAGGGATAAGCTAAAAATGTTTATCAACGACGTAGCCCCATGATTTCGTCTTCAATTCATTGCATATTACATCTTTAAAGTGATGCGGTGGCAGTTCTAATTATGATAAATGGATGTAATCCGGATTGTACGAAAGATGGCGGAATGCATATTTCAACATAGGTAATAAAAACTGTTTTCGTAGCTAGGAGATAAGCTACAAGCGTTTATCTGTGCTATACCTCCATAGGCCCCTCTCTGCTGCCAAGACCTCCAATACTGCCTCCGACCTTCATCATACGGACAAGAGATCGACCACTCGTCCCACTTACAATAGGATGAACCGTAGGCTTGGTATTTACTTCCCTTGGTTCGACTGCAGTTGCAACACCGAACTCGGTCGTTCGTGATTGCAGCTACTTGACTCCGGTTTCCTGTCTCCCGAAGACGTCCTTTGCAGACACTAGCTACAACATGTCCAGCTGCTCTGCTGTTTAAGCTGCTGTTTAAGCCGCTGCTGTTTAAGCCTCTGCTGTTTATGAGGTGGCAGTTCTAATTATGATTAATGGATGTATTGTAATTACTCTTGTTGGAAAAGATACATCTCCATCTTTCATATAAGCCTAATTATATCCATTTATCGTAATTAGAACGGCAACTGCAGCAGTGTAAGTGTAACTTGTGATAAATAGATGCAAAAAGCACATGGCTACACCGTACATAAACTGTCGTAGCTCAGCCCCTAATTACAATAAATCATTTTAATTACCCTTGTTAGAAAACATACATCTCCTCCTTTCATCTAAGCCTAATTATAGCCATTTATCTTCATTACAACGGCTACTGAAGCGTTTTAAAGACGTAACTTGTGGTAAATAGACTCAAAATGCACATGAATATAATGCAAACTGCAGTAGCGTAGCTCCTAATTACAATAAATCGTTTCAATTATCCGTGTTGAAAAATATACATCTCCACCTGATATCTAAGGATAATTACTTCTATTTATTTTAATTAGAACTGAAACCGCATCAATTTAAAGATATAACTTATGGTGAATTAAAGAATACAGTTCTACAGCATAGAGAATCAAGAGCAGCTTAACCCCTAATTACAAATTATGTGAAGGCAAACCAAGCAGTGCTACATAAAAATACAAACAACGTTTCGAAAATTAACAATTTTCGTCTTCAGGTTAGCAATAAAATTAAAGAATGGCAAAAGCCACTAATTCACCCTATATTAAAAGCATAAAACATACATTTAAAACGGATAAAAACCGCCAATTTCTCCTCTCAAAAGAGGCAGAAATGGCAGCCGAAAAGCAACGACCCACCTGCTCCGTCGGATGCCACGTCGCAAAGCAAGGTGTATGCAAATCGGGGTCACGTGTTTCAAAGGTGTGATGCATTCGTTATGTTGGTTTTACAAAATGCCTGGCAAAAGAGTCGAGTTTACGTGATTTAATTACATGAAAATATTCTTTTAGAAATTTGTTATCTGGCACTAAGTGGTTATGTACAGGTGGTGTATGTGTATGGATGACCAACGTTTCTAGATTGATTCTTCACCTGGTGTATTGCTCACGAAACAAAATTTGGACCTTGTCCAAGTCGGGGGTGTGGCCTGTTGTGTATTTGTCTGGCGACTTGCCTGTTGAAAGGCAGGGTTGCACTAAAGAGTTTGATTCGACTTTTAATTTAAAGTTTGATTTATGGGATGCCATACGTTCCTTAAGTTTTTGAAGGGATTGTCCTACATATGTAGCAGTACAGGTTGGCTTCGTACAGGGAATTCGATAAACAGTATTGCGTGTGGAAAGCAGGTCGTCTGATTTGTTATTGTGTTTATTTTCATGGTGCATTGTCAGCTGCTTAATATTTTGGTGGCTGTTTGAAACAAGTCGGATGTTATTGATGTTAAGTTTCTTCTTAAGGACTTCAGAGATGCCTTTGAAGTATGGCAGAGCAATGAAACTCGTGGGGGGGGGG
>JAHWFP010055604.1:80759-142693 GCA_023313725.1 Lithobius niger | reverse complement strand
GCTTTTTGGTACACGAAGTTCAACGAACTTGTGTGTGAAGCAACATACAAAACAATAAATAATGTATATAATTACATTGTTGAACAATTTAAATATTATATAATATAACATTAGTTACATAATTTTACTTAATATACTGTCATTCATTTTAATTTTACATTTCATTCAATTCTCATCATTACTTTATAAAAATCTTTTTAGTTGAGGCTTTAATTTCATAATGCTGTCGTGATTTAATAGCTCATCTGGTAATTTATTGAAAATCTGAGAAATATAATATTATTTGTTTCTTAATCCATATTTGTTATTCCATCGTTGTAACTTATACTTTTGTAATTTTTTTCTGAGCCTTTTTTTGTTTTTAACGGTTTCGAGTTTTATATAAATTTGTGAAATAATTGTTTATTATTATTGTTTGATTTCTCAGTTTTGCTATTGTTAAGATTTCATTTCTTTTATGATTTCTCTTGTCTTTAATTCATTATTTCCGAAAAGTACCTTTACAATGTTATTTTGTAAGAGTTGTAATCTGAATATGATGTAGGCTAGTCTGATGTGAAACCATACATTTTAATTCCGTACCTGAGTAAACTATCAATCCATGCTTTATACAAAATTTGTTTATTTTTATTATTTAAAACTATAATAATAACAGCAACAACAACAATAATAGAACCAAACTTTCGACTATCGGGTTTAGAGATTTAATTCTAAATTGGATTTCTGCTTTCCTTGTTAACCGCACCGAACAACTTAGAATTGGTGGGGTTAGTTCTATCAAATGCAAAGTTATTTATTAGTGGAGTATGACAGGGTTTGGTTTTGGACCCATTGTTGTTTGTCCTATTTGTGAATGATCTTACTCCAAATTCTTCATTGGCATCCCAAGAAAAGTTTGCGGACGATTTAAAACAACATACACCAATCCTTTCGCCTTTTCATAATCTGAACCTGCAGGATGCCGTAACTTACGTCTCAAATTGGGCAACTGACTGGCAACTTCCACTATCCGTTGACAAATGTCATCCTTTCAATGTGGGCACTAGGGAACCCAATTTGAGTATTATCTTCAAAACAAAAAGTTGAATTCTGTTGAACATGTCAAAGATATAGTAATCTGGTTCCATTCCTCATTAAAGCCATCTATCCACTGTGATAAAATCAGTGCCCAAGCCCACCGTCGTGCAGTGATTGTGTATTGCGGCTTCTCCTCAGGAGACCACTCCATTATGGCCTGGGCATTCAAGGTTTATGTGAGACCACTTGTTGAGTATGCAAACCATGTCTGGTCACCAAACTAACTTGTGGATATTGACCGAGTGGAATCGGTTCAGGGCCGCTACACTAATTCGATCCCAGGGCTAAATAATAAACCATACTGTGAACGGCTTAGGATATTGGGTTTGGTAACTCTTGAGTTGCGCCCTTTAAGGGCTGATCTTGCCTTAGTGTACCTCATTTTGAATGATGTGCCAGCGGCTTGTCTACCTTTTTTGAATTGGTTGGGATCATAAAACCCATGGCTACTCTCTTAAAATGAAGCTACAACCATTCGGTCTTGATTGTAGGAAGTATTTTTTCTCGATCCGGGTTGCACCTGTTTGGAATGACATTGTCTCGGCTTGCTCGGTACAGACTTTCATGCGTAAACTTAATGATTTTAATCTGCAACCCTTTTTTATCTCGTCAAGTTTAATAGTTTTGGTACGTTTTCATCTATCTTATGTTGTTGCATCTTTTAATGTTTCAATTGTTCTACAACTTTGTTTAAAGTGTGGTTAGGTATCAGTGGCAATGGATGTTGCCCTTCCCATCCACCCTGGTTCCTAGAGATGAACAGGAAACTTTTTTTTATAATAATAATAATAATAATAATAATAAAAGATGGATTTTCTTTCCCTGGATTACCCCGCCTTCTAGATTCAAGCGTGCATAGACCCCCTGAGGAGCAGGGGGGGGGGGCGGGAAGAGAAGGATTGCAAAATGGGAATGTAGGGTAAAAATGTGGTGAAAAGAAGCCAAGGGCTAGAAGAAAAAAGTCGCAAAAATAAAAGTTAAGAGTTGTTTGCTAGTGAAACTCCGTACCATGCTTGGTAAAATTCGAGCGAAGACATTAAATCATAACTTATCATAACAACGACAACAAAGGAAAAAACACACATAAAACAAAACGATTTTTTGATGAACATATCTGAAACAAACCCCACAAGGGTGAAAGAACCTGCCAAGTTTATGCCAATCAAAGTAGTGAATCAGAACAAAAAAAGTTGCCACCAAGTTATTACATTTGTTGCCAAGCTAATCCCACCGACTATTAAATCAAAGGTTAAATCAACAGAGATCATAATTTTTTTTAGTTTTGCTGAAGTGAGTACTTCAATCATATAACAAAACAAAAACGAACTCGTTTGGTGCTTAAGGTAAGGTTTAACTGATCCGAAGTCAAAGCAGTAAAGGAACACATAAAACTTTCCTGTTGTGTTACTGTACTGTTTACTCTACGTGCAACCTTAACGCTGTATTCATATGTTTTCACCAGCTTTACTTTGCACATGATACATCAATAATGATTGGTGCATTGCCCTTGGCTTAGCTTGTCTGTGGTTTTTTTTCCCTAGGCAAAATTCGACAATAACGGTAGCAATAGCAATTAATATACAATTTTATTTGCTTCGTGGCGACATGCTAGCATGTGTCTATCTATATTAACCAGCAAACTTGGCACATAACCAAGATCAATTTGTTTAAAAAATATATAGTTTTTCCTACTTGATCCTGTGCTCATGATTTGTATTTAGTTTCCTACGCTTCTTTCGAGCAACGTCTCTCTCATCGTCATGGGGCAAATCATGAGCCCCATTCCAACGATTTGCAACGATTTCTACCGTATGGAATATTTACAATCAGGTATAAGCTTGTTACAGCTAAAAGACACAGTCCTCTAGTGAGCCGCCATCTGACAACAATATTAAGCTAGGACAACAATATGAAATCTCATCTTTTTGGCAGCGACATTGTGTCTAAATGTAGTAGTCAGCTGAAATCAACGATCTTCAATCACTTTTATCACATTGAAACAATTTATGCACTTGATTCAAATACAACTACTGCTTGTCAGGGCACAAAGACTGCCCATTTTCAAAAATATTCAAGCTGTTTCGCCACATAGATTTTATTTACACCATCGTGATATACGCTCAGCCCTGGTTTCTGTCATACCAATGCTAGGTCAAAGGGTTTTAGCAAGTGTTTATCCTTTTGGTCAGCTGCCCGACGAAGCCCTACGGCTCTATGTCTGCCATGCAAGAATGTTGGAGTTGAACAATGACTTATTTATTTGTTTATTATTTACAGAATGTAACGGCCTAGTACACCATGAGCTCTTTCTAAACCTAGCCTACTTAAAAACTACCTAAAATTATAACCCGTCTATACATTTCTGAACGTTACCCACTGCAGCACGAACTTTGATAAACCAGAACACTCAGCAGGGACCGGCTGGGGAACAAGACAGCACGGGAAGCCCTGGGACTCTAGGTAAATTGCTGCACTGCCCTACAAAAAACTATGGTCCTGTACAGGGAACCAACACCATACGAGGAGTGCAGTGAAACACCTAGTTCGTTGTGCATCGGGTCAACCCCAGCGACATCCATGAAACGGCACTGAGCCGTACATTGGGGCACTCAAAAAGAAAATGAAGCACTGTCTCGTCACAAACACCACAGATGCAGAGTAAAAAGCGGGAACACCCTAGCCGAAACATATTTGCCCTGAGTTAATATGCCCAGTACAGATCCTGGAAAGCAAACCGGGATCCCGGCGAGCGAAGCCGTTGAGAGGGTTTGGACAGGCAGTGGTGGGTTGTAACGCAAAAAGACTGCCACCCAACTCGCTAACGGACCCCACCGCTGCCCACTCCCCAACAATTCCTGCAACCACTGGCCGCAAGTCCCCAGGAAGGGCAAGTCGGACCTCTGCCACGCCGTCAACAGAACCCTTCCTGGTGAGGCTGTCTTCCAACTCATTACGGAAACTTCCTGTGTAACCCTTAACCCACACAATGGAGACAGCCTTGCCACACTGGTACTGAGTTAACAGCTTCCACCGTATCTAAAACGCGACAGGATAGAAGCACTCCATTGACTGGAAACAGCGACACAAGAATCCAAGACCAGCCAATGAGTCAGTCAAGACACTGTATTCCGGTACCTAGAAGTCAGAACCAATATTGAGGCCACGGAAATGGCAACGAGCTCCCCAATGAAAGCCGTGGGTAGAGGGTTGAGGGAGAAACGGTACTCCAGGTGCCAACTAAGAATTCACACCCAACCCCCCTCCCTTGTTACAAAGAACGATGCGTCACAAAACACTTGCACCCCAGACCACCCAGCCCTAACACCCTCAGCCCGCATAGAACCTAACGTGGCAGAACACCAAAGCCATGGGGCCGTTGGGTGTATGATAATCGGAGGGGAAGCAATTCAAACCCCTATGCATGAGCAGAGACACACCCTAGCCCGGGGCACCCAGCAAATCAAGGGTCCTGCCGGACACGGACACGTATTTCCACCAAGATACTCTCTATGGGATCCGACATACCCCTCCCAATTTCCCGCAGCCCGGAATGCAACTGGGACTACACCAGCTTCCACGTGTAATGCCAAAACAGGGGTGGATGGGAGGCAGCCCGTGACAACCCGCAGACTCTGATTCAAGGCAACCTGCACTCCCTTACAGCCTGTACAGAACTAGCCAGAACAGGGATATGGTAGTCCACGCAAGAATGCACATATACCTTGTAAAAGGATGCAATCGTGCCACGCTTAGAGACAGATGCATTGTTGGCAATGGACCTCAGCACATGTGTACAAGTCGTGATACTCTGCCTCACCACAGCCACATCATGAGTCCAAAACAGCCGGGGGTTGAGCCAAATCCCAAGGTACCAAACCTTGGGCGTAGCCACCACTCGTCGCCCATTCACCACAATTAAGCCATCCCAGGTTCGCCCCTGCCAGAAAATCATTAGCTCGGTCTTCCAACGACAAACTGAAGGATCGTAGCTGCCAGAGTGCAAAAACCCTTAGTGTTTGCAGCCTCCAGAGATACCAGAACAGCAGGCAGGTCCTTTCCCGCAAGCCACACAGCCACATCATCTTCATGGGCAACCACGTTGACCAAAGAGTTCATCTCAATAAGTACAGCGTTGATTGCTACTGCAAACAAGGCTGGGCTTAGACAACCACCTTGGGGGGAGGCCTCGGTAAGTGGAACGCATACCAGGCCAGGTACCCCAAGCCTTGGTAGGACAGCACCGCTTGCCGAGCAGAGCCAAAATCGCAGCTGCAAGCTTTATGCCTACCTCCAATGTCTTCAAGGAGTACCTTACCCACGATACGTCAACCATATTGTAGGAAGCCATAATATGTAAAAAGACGGCAACCGCGAAGAGTCATCAACCGATGCCTCCCATATGCCAGAATTCAGCTACAGCATAGCATCTGCTCTTCCCAGTCTTTACGGAACCCAAACTGTGCCCTAAGGAAAGGAGCGCAATTGGCCGGTAACTCGAAACAGCAGACAGGACTTTGCCCCGGCAAAATACAGGAGTAAGGACCAAGATGAGCCAAGAATCGGGCACTCCGGCCCAGTCAAACCACGTCTGGAAGAAATCCAGCAGGGACACCTGACCAACCCTATCAAAGCCTTGGAGATATTCGTAGGTGACCCCATCGAAGCCCGTGGCATGCCCTGACTGACAGGAGGCCTACACCAACGTAAGCTCCTGCAAAACATCTGCAAAATTTCTGTTGAATGCTTCCGCCATACTGTAACCCCTAAGAACCTGGTTAGAATAACCAAACACCCAACCAACAGTAGACCTAACGTCACGAGAGCAGACAGGGGCCCACACCCGCGAAAGTAGCATGTGTTAGGACACCTGACCACAAAGTCTAGCCCCAAATGCTAACCTTTCTTTACGGAGAAGAAGGTGAGTCTCTTGGGCAATCCCTGCATACTCAATCCACCGCTGGTTAGTTTGACAATGACGGAAGCATTGCCAAGCACATCGCCGATCCCGTACAGCAACAACACAAAACTGGGTCCACCAAACCACATTACGTGCCCATCTAGTGAGCTTACCTCGGTTGCACTGACGACCTTGCCGTCCATGAACCCACCTCTCAAGCCATAGGAAGAAATCACCCGAACTAATAGCCAGTGGAGACTGTGGCACAACACTGTCAAGGCAGCGATGAGCCCTACCGTTCCAGGCCAACACCACTGGACAGTTGTCACTGCCCCGCAAATCTAACGAGACCTCAAACAAAAACCGAGCGAACAGCTCATTCAAACATAAGAACATGTCCAAGACACACTCCTGAACCAGGTGTGACAGCTGATGGGTGTGGTCCAGCAAAGGTGAAGTTGAGAGCAGTGATGGGAGTGGGAGTGTGTGTGTGACAGTGTACATTTGTGGTAGGGTGATGTTGCTGTGTTAAACGAGGTGACAGGTGGAGATGAGGAGTCTGTTTCCTTTGGGGGGAACAGTGGTGTCTGTTCCAAGGACGGAGAAAATGAGATGCTGGTGGTTGCAGAATTTCCCTCCCTTGGAATGCACTTACTGGGTGTCTGGCCTGGGATGCCTGGCGTCATGATACCTGTCTGCCTCCCTCCTGTGGTGTCTACTGTTGTGGTGTCTCCTGCTGTTCTTCCAGTTGTGGAGTCTCCTGCTGTGCCTCTTGTTGTGACACTTCCAGTCTCGGCTACTCACATCAATCTACGGCTACTCAACATAGATCCTGATGACGAAAGGCTTCTGTGTCTCGTTCTGCACTGGCCAGTTGTCTGCGACTCCCGAAACAAGCGGCTGTTTCTCACCGTTTCTCACCCCTGGCTGGTGATGGTATTGATGGTGAGAGTGGTAAAATGGAGATTGGTGTGCAGGTTTCAGTTGGTGTTCTGGATGTGGAGATAGGGGTAGGGACCCAAATGGAAGTGTGTCCGTCTGGTGTTGTTTCAGGCAGTGGTGGCTCTGATAGTGTTGATACTGGTGGTGTCGATTCCAGTGGTGTAAGATCTGGTGGTGTCAATTCTGGTGGTGCCAATGCTTGTTGTGACAACTTGTTTGGCATCGTTTTATGTTTAGTCATTCCTGGTGCGGTTGGTTTTCCGGAGGATGAATCAGCCAGCGTGCCTAAATCCAGTAGTGTCCCAACTGGGTTGGTGACGGAAATGCCAGTGACATTATGCATCAGTAGCCGGGTGTGACAGCTGATGGGTGTGGTCCAGCAAAGATGAAGTTGAGAGCAGTGACAGGAGTGGGAGTGTGTGTGTGACAGTGTACATTTTTGGTCGGATGATGTTGCTGTGTTAAACGAGGTGTTAGGTGGAGGTGAGGAGTCTGTTTCGTCTGGGGGAAACAGTGGTGTATGTTCCAGGACGGGAAAAATGAGATACTGGTGGTGCAGATTTCTCCATTGTGAGTTGTGGTGTTGATAGATTTCTTGTTTTATTCACTATCTGTATCTGGAATTATGTGGGCTGTGGGGAACAAGAGAGAGGAGTTAGACAGTTTGGGAAATAAGATTGAAATATTGGGTTTGCTTGAGACAAGACTGCTGGTTGGGTGTGACCCTAGTCTGTTGGGGTTTTTATGTACTGCTGCTATTCCCGGTGGCTCAGGGGTGAGGGTGCTCATTAGCTACTGGAACCCTTTTTGCACCCCCTCCTTTCCAGTGTGCAGGGGTGTTGACGCTTGCGTTTTTCGAGTATGATGGGGACTTGGGTGGTTGACCATTGATGGTGTTTATATTATTGGGAGGGTTTCTGGCCTGGAGTGGGAAGGGTTGGTGGGGTCGCTTCCCTGGCCTTTGGTTCTGGGGGACTTAAATGCACACCATTGGACCTGGGGCAGGCACCGTTGTGAAGCTTGGGAACATGCGACTGCTGAGTCCCTGGATGGCTTCGGCCTCTCAGTGATACAAAACGGTACATCAACACAGCAACAGTGTGTACCGTTGGTGCACCGTTTTGTATCACTGAGACGCCGAACCCTTCTAGGGAGTCAGCAGTTGCGTGTTCTCGACCATCACACGGTCCCTTCCCCAGCTCCAGTTGTGCGCATTGAAGTCCCCCAGAATCAAAGGCTAGGGAAGCGACACCACCCACCCTACCCACCCCAGGCCAGCGACCCTCCCTCTAATATGAACAACACCAATGTTCAACCACCCAGCTTCCCATCACACCCGAAAAACACAAGCGTCAATACCCCTGCACACTGGAAAGGAGAGGGTGCAAAAAGGGATCCAGTATCTAATGAGCAGCCTCACCCCTGAGCCACCGGGAATAGCAGCAGTACATAAACACCCCAACAGACTAGGGTCACAGCCAACCAGCAGCCTTGTTTCAAGCAAACCTAATATTTCAATCTTATTTCCCAAACAGTCTAACTCCTCTCTCTTGTTCCCCACAGCCCACACAATTCCAGATACAGATAGTGAATTAAACAAGAAATCAATCCACACCACAACTCACAATGGAGACATCTGCACCACCAGCATCTCATTTTCCCCGTCCTGGGACACACACCACTGTTTCCCCCAGACGAAACAGACTCCTCGCCTCCACCTGACACCTCGTTTAACATAGCAACATCATCCGACCACAAATGTACACTGTCACACACACTCCCACTCCCGTCACTGCTCTCAACTTCATCTTTGCTGGACCACACCCATCAGCTGTCACACCCTGATGCATAACGTCACTGGCACTTCCATCACCAACCCAGTTGGGACACTACTGGATTTAGGCATGCTGGCTGATTCATCCTCCGGAAAACCAACCGCACCAGGAATGATTCCACCTAAAACGACGCCAAACAAGTAGTCACAACAAGCATTGGCACCGCCAGAATTGACACCACCAGAGCTGACACCACTGGAATCGACACCACCAGCATCAACACTATCAGAGCCATCACTGCCTGAAACAACACCAGACGGACACACTTCCATCTGGGTCCCTACCCCTATCTCCACATCCAGAACACCAACTGAAACCTGCGCACCAATCTCCATATTTCCACTCTCACCTTCAACACCATCACCAGCCAGGGGTGAGAAACGGTGAAAAACAGCCGCTTGTTTCGGGAGTCGCAGACAACTGGCCAGTGCAGAACGAGACACAGAAGCCTTTCGTCCTAAGGATCTATGTTGAGTACCCCAAACACTGGAAGTGTTACAACAGGAGACACTGCAGCAAACTCCATAACTGGAAGAACAGCAGGAGACACCACAACAGTAGACACCACAGGAGGGGGCAGACAGGTATCGTGACTCCAGGCATCCCAGGCCAGACACCCAGTAAGTGCATTCCGAGGGAGGGCTATTCTGCAGACACCACAGTAGAGAGACAGACAAGAATGCCTCACATGATCTACCTGCACACACTCAAACCACCTGGGCAGCCTGTTCGCCACAGCCTATAACGCACCAATTCCAAGAACCCCTTCCACGTCAGCACATCCTCCATGTACACAGAGACTCACAACTTCAAGGTACCACATCTAGTTCCCATATGGCAGTGATGCGATCCCTCCATCACGTGAAGTTCATGCCGTAAACCATACTTCTCTATACCCAGCTAGCGCCCTCACAATAGCTGCATCTGGCACGTCGAAGGGGAGCCAGTGCATCAGAAACTTGAGTGACCTGTCCTGAAGGTCGTACACAACTGGCAAATGGCCATGCACCTTGACATTACAATGACTTACAGTGAATTGTGACAATTGAACTTAGCGGTCCTGGAAACGAAAAACAACGTTACGAAAGTTTTTTCGTTATTAGAAAACAAAAACGAACTCGTTTGTTGCTTAAGGTAAGGTTTAACTTATCGGAAGTCAAAACAGCAAAGGAACACAAACTAACTTTCCTGTAATGTTTCAGATACTATAGTGTTGCTGTACTATTTAGTCCACGTGAAACCTTGCTGCTGTATCCAAATGTTTTTATCATCTTTACTTTTGCACACGATACATCATCTAATGCTAGTGCATATTACTTAGCATTTCTGGAAAATATTAAAAAACTAATCGTCTTAGTGTGCTTAGCACAGTTCTACAGGCAATTCAGGGGTCGTGCGATTCCTTGAAAGCCTGGAAATGTCCTTGAAAGAAATAATGAAATTCCATGCTTGTTAAAGTGCTTGAGATTTAAAAAATATATATGTATGTATCATCAGTAGAGTGATGAACGGAAATTAGACCATTTATTCAAGAAAGTAGTCGAGTGTGTAGTCTTACATTATTTTTCCTTTATTTGGGCACGAAAAGTTTTGAAATTTGGTTTCCAGCTTTAATTGTATTTACGTGTATAATGGTTGGATACAGCAGTAAGGTTTCACCTGGACTAAACAGTACAGCAGCATTGCAGTATCTGACACCTTTCAGGACAGTTTATTTGTGTTCCTTTTTGTTTTGACTACGGATCAGTTACACCTTACCTTAATCATCAAACGAGTTCGATTTTGTTTTCTAATTCCTGCTACTTTGCCTTAACATGCAGTTTACATTAGCTTGCTTTAATGTTTTGTATCCTTATCGATTCAAAAACAAAAACCACAGATTAAAGAACTCTCCCTCTCACAGATAGGACACTCGCGCGCAAAGTGGTGCCTCGTTTTTTCCTTCTGAGTCATACTTTGCACTTGATTCGCCAGCAGGCACAGCGATCGCCCGCGAGGCCGCCGTTTAATTAGAATGACTAGTACAGGAAATACGCACGCATGCGCTGTGAGAACAGCCAACTGATGAGAAATGAAATGGAAATTTTAAATGGGTTTATTACTCACCACGTATATAAATTATGAAGAACGCAAGCATTTTTTTCAGGAGACTTTCGATCAAACTAACATTTAATGAACGTTTGCGACCGTTTGATTCTTAAACAAAATCATGGGAATCAGCAGAAATACTTTAAAAATATTACGACTACGTCTGCTGAGCTCTTTTGAATAAGTATTAACCTTATCCTGTGGTTTTCATTACGCTATCATAGCGGCAGTAGGCTTAAATAGATTTTGGGTTTTATTTTCCCTATCTACTGTCTGCTAGTGACATAGGGCGAATAAAGTGCGACGCCATGAGTCATTGCACAGACACGTTGTTGAAACGAGGCCCCATTTTTGAAGTGCTGGCTGAGTTACGAGTGTCATATCTGTCAGAGGGAGAGTTCTTTAATCTGTGACAAAAACTGCAGCAAAACTTATTGAAAAAAGAACCTACTATCTTAGGTTATATCTTTGATTATCAGTTATGTCTGCAAGGTTTTATAGGCGGGTCTTAGTTTTAGAATGTCATCGGTAAGCCCCAATTTTCCTTGATGCTTAAGGTAAGATTTAACTGATCCAAAGTCAAAACAGCAAAGAAACACAAATAAACTGTCCTGCAAGGTTTCAGATACTGCAGCGTTGCTGTACTGTTTATTTAACGTGAAATGTTACTGCTGTATCAAACCATTGTAATAATAATAATTATAATATTAATAAATTCATTGCTAATGCAATAGGCAAATGAAGGATGAGGGTTGATCACTAACACCTTGCCCGAGTTTAAAAATAATAAAAACAGAACAAACGAAAATTTTTTTTAAATGTGAATGGGCGTACAACAGCTGGATGTTCACATTTTACACATGGACAAACTTAGGTGCCAAAACTAGATCAGAGTGCAATGGTTACACACATTGACAACTCTGTTGCAAAAAAAAATTACGACAATCAATCTTAATAAAGTAAACTGCCAGCTTTAGTGGATGACCTCTAGTTCGTACACAACCTCGAATACAAAGGTATTCAATACTGTTTATGTCATACAAACCATGTAAAATACCATACATAAGGACCAAGTCATTTACTAGGCAATGCATTTAGAGTGTAGGTAGATTTAGAACTTTTATTCGTTCCTGGTAAGATTTATTATAATGGCCAGGAAGCAGCTTTGTAAAGCGTTGCTACACAGACTCAATTATCTCAATGTCTTTTAATAAGTAAGGGGACCAGACTGGTAAAGCATATTCTAAAATGGGTCTAACATAGACCTTAAAGGCTCTAGTAAGTATTAGTACACTCTGTGACCGAAAACATCGTCTGACCATTATAGCTCCGGTGCGAGCAGTTTTCACAATAGTGTTAATGTGGCTAGATGCACGTAAATGCATTATACACGTAAATACATTAAAGCCAGAGCTAAATTTTCAAACTTTTCATCATAACAAGAAAACGCAAACAAAGCCTTATCACGTAACTGGCGCCACCGGCGGTGATTGCTGGCATCCCTGACAAAAATGCATAACAAACACCTACGAAAAAGCAAAAATAATCGTTAAATTTTATTTTATTTTATTTTAAAAGAGTTTCTAATTAACTAGGAGTTTGTGGGACAATTACTCAAGGTTCCTCGTGCTTCCAAATATCGGCCAACACACACGCTGTCTAACAATACTAAAACCAACCAAAACGCTTCGTTGCGTGGATTTTACTTCATCACTGCATTTAATTGTTTAAATGTGTACTAGATTCAACGGCAGATCCAATGTTGTACCAATAAAAAGTTAAGCTGTTCATTTTAGCGCCTATAATTTTTTCCCTGTCGTTTTTTAAAATCAGAAAACTAGAACCGTACTTAGCTCATTTTGGTTTATGCACTGCATACTCGTGAAGGGGTTAGAGGCTGCAAATCCTAGAGGTAGCCTGAGGGTGAGACAGTCATGCCCGTTTTAGTAAAAACGACAATATATGAAAGAGTTCAAAGTGACCCTTTCATATTCAAGCTCATTAATTGGTCTAGTGGTTCAGGGGTTAGTGAGCTCTAAACGACCAGATTGATTGTTTTACACTATTTTAAACATTGTTATTATGCAACAATGCCAATCATCAAATGCCAGCTGCAAGACATAGACTGAAGATTAAAGGGTTTGTTTCCATATGGGTTTGTGCAGACCGTAATTGATAAAGACACAAACCGTTACATAAATAACCTTTATGGCTTCTTCATGTACTCCAATCTACCTTACGACGGATTCCGTTACCTGATGAGGGAAGAAATGAGGACCTTCGACGTAGACACCGTGTCGGACGACATGGATGTCAGATTAATCCTGAAGTGGATCTCAAGTATCCCAGAGAACTTAACGAAGAGCACAACGATTACCCCTCGCTCCGGAGAAGATCAACATTACGGAAGAAATCTTATCCCCTTATTCGAGTTATTTGGCCAAAAACTTAAAGCACACCATTAAATCTTCATTCAACAACAAGCTCGTTCTGAATCTTCTGCACAAGAAGAAATTCGTCGTCCAGTACCGGAACTTAAAATTTTACTGCCGGCACGGGCTAGTGCTCCATCGCATCCGAAGAGTCCTCGCCTTCGACAAGAAACCATGGATGAGGGAGTATATATATCGACTTCAACACCGAGAAAAGGCAAGCATGAGTTGGAGATGGACTACTTTAAACTCTTGAACAACTCGATTTTCGACAAGACCATGAAAAACAAACAAAATCGGCTCGACATCAAACTATGCACCCACTCTGAAGAGGGCATTGATATACAGGTCCCAACCCCACGCCGATTCCTTCAATATCTTAAACGAAAACCTAGTACAGATCAACCGGCGTATTCGAAGCGTTTGGTGCAATCTCCATAATTACTCGGGATTCTCTATTTTGAAACTGTCTAAACTTGCGATGTACGAGTTCCATTACGAGTTTATTCGGCGAAAGTACAGAGACAGAGTACAGCTCCTCTTCATCGACACGGACAGCCTTTGCTACCGTATCGAAACTGATGACGTGTTCTAGGACATGCTCCAGAATCGAGATAGTTTCGATATGAGCAATTACCCCCCACACCACCCCCTTTTCTCAGAGTCGAAAATGGAGGTCCTGGGAAATATGAAAGACGAGATGGGTGGCGTACCCATCCAAGAGGTTGTCTTGTCAGACTGCGAGCGAAGAAGTACGTGATCAAAATGTGAAGAAAAGAGACCATTAAAAAGGCTAAAAAATTCAGAGATCGTTCGTCAAGAAGCACTTGTCCTTCGATGATTACAAATACGCCTTTAAATCGACGACACCGGTGCAAAAAGATACTTGAGCGAAAATCTCCAGCGTCGGAAACGAGTTGATTCCAGTGCCAGTTTCGAAATCCCTTCTCTTGCCGTACGACGACAAAAGGTTCATCTTGGAAAATGGCGAAGACACTCTAGCTATCGGCCACTACGACTCGGGCACGTGGAGAGAGTACGAGGACGATATTGACTCGGACGTCGACGTGATGAGTAACGAGGAGGGAGAGGAAAAGGAGAGTATTGCGCTCAAAATGTAGGAGATGAAAACGTGAACGAGGAGAACCAGTTGGAAGAGAAAAAGAACGCGGCTCGGAGACTCTCTTTACTGGAGAATATTCACAGAAGGTTGGAAGATCCTACCACATAGGAGGAAAAGTGCAGAATGGAAAAGACAGAATTGAAACAAGAAAGACGGGACTCGTTATGCCCGGAGCTGAAAAAAGAGAGCTGGAAAAAAGATGTTGCTCGTAAAGTGAAGCTCAAGCCGGAGAAACGGAAGCTCGTAGAGAAGAGAGATTGAAGAAAAAAGCTGATTCAATAAGCGATGCTCGAACTGGAGAAACTGAAGAGCAGAAAAAGAGAGATTAGAATAAACTGCTTATAAGAGCAATGCGCTCGCTCAAGAAGCTGAAGAGCAGAGAAAATAAGAGATTGAAGAAAAAAAGCTGCTTCTATGAGCAAAGCTCGCACTAAAGAAAAAGAGGCGAAAAGAAAAGAGAGATTAGCAAAAAAGGGGAGGGATAGATCTGCCATGGTGACCCGACACTCATCAGCCCTGCTGGATGTTGCACTCACAGTGGTCTTATGCTACTTTGACCCACTCGACCTTGCCTGGCAGACCTCTTTCTCAGTTTGCCTTTTTCCTCCAACAAGTCTCTGTACACTGTATTGTCATGAACAATTACAACAATGTAAAACTTGTGTACCTTATAATATAAGATTGTAAACTGGTGCAATGCCTAGCCAACAATGTAATAGCTCAGTGCTAGGGAGTAGTATGATAGTGCTATATTCGAGGAGGAGGGCAGATACACAAGATGGCCGCCATCAAGTAAAAACTAACTGCCACTAACTGTCACATCCGCTCTGCCATTTTAAATGACGTCATTTCCAGTCTTTAACAGAACCGGAAATGCCTTCAATTTAAATGATGTCACTTCCTGTCCGCCTTTGACCCGCTTTTTGAGGCTTAAGGAGTTACGGGACGAAAAAAACCCAAGAAGTTGATTTTACTCAAAATTTTATCTTCTTTCATTACGATTTCTACGACTTTTCCCGTGGGAACGATAGTTTAGGCTCTACGTAGATGGGGGAAATACCTTTTTGCGAACTCGCACGAACACAAAAGATGGCCGCCGCCATCAAGTAAATCGTATTTTTGGGTCGAAGGAGTGATGGAGCGAAAAAAAAGGATAAAATCGATTTTACTCTAAATTTTATCGTCTTCGATTTCAATCTGACTGTCTTTTGCCGCGGGATTGACCATTTAGGCTATACGTAGACTACGAGGTAGGGTACTTAGGAAAAATGTAAGAATAAATAAATGTGAGAAAAATAAATTCTCTTATGTCCTGAGGCCAGATTCGAACCTGGATCATTGGGATGGAGCTCTACCACGCTTTGCTTCGAAATATCATAAAACTCTTAAACAAACAATTCGCATTTTTAAAGGGGAGTGTTTCAAACCAAACTTTAGGCATCTTAGTGCTCACATTTTTTTTTAAAGGACATCTTTGCAAAGCAGTATTCAGTTATGTTATAGTCGGAGTGTAGAATGGGCTGGCTGACTTCACAGTTTGGTCAATCCAGAACAGTGGCCCATTGGTAAGTACTGTTTTCTCTTTGGTTAGGCATACGAATGCACTCACGAATCGGACTCAATGCTGGGATATCTTTGTCAGTATGGCAACCCTAAGGTTCGTTTGTATTCAGAGTTTAAATTCTTGGCTCTTAAAGCTGCGGGACATTTCACTGCCCTCTAGTGTAGGAAACGGCAAAATAAACTACCTAGTTAGGTGGTAGCAGCTGTTTTCTTGTAGGGAGTGCTATTACTAGGTCATTCTCTACAGGGAAAGTGCTTGCTAGTAGTCACTTGGAGTTTCAGTTTCAATTCCTTGACATGGCCCAAAACTTGGCAAAAGATTTGATCAAAGAAAACTTTGATCTTAGAGCATAACGGTTAACATATTGTCCCCCATGCATGATACCCCGCCTGCACTCGGCCCCGGCTATCAGTTGGCCCGGTCAAAAATTAGTTTGGCTCCCGAAAAAAAAAATTGGCACAGTTCCAAAAATATGAAAAAATAGCTATAATTCGAGAAACGTTAGTCCTAGAGGGAAACGGATCGAAATTTGGACTCGCCTTATCTAACCCCATACATGGAATATTCTAGGAGGTGGCTGCCACCAAGTTCATTTTTATTCAATTATTTTATCTTGGCTACAACTTCGAACAAATTAGTATACCCTTTAGTTAAATAATGCAGTACCACTAAACAATAATGCCCGCATAAAATTTCGTTGGCCCCTTGAATTCTTCTCTGATTCCATATAATTCTCTTGTCACGGAGGTACCTTGATAATTCTATGGGCGGTTTTAAACCGAACGAATCGAAGTACAAGGCGCATGAACCTCCTTTTAAGTAATACGCGGTCCAATGCGTTCCTTCGCCTTCTCTCGAATCCTGCAAGTTTATTATTCCGCATTCTTACAGCTTTGGGGCATGTAGGTAGTAGATCTTTGCTGTAGACACCTCTAAACGTATTTATTCCTAGCTTCCTGGCGTATTTGGCGAGGTCCAAGTCGGTCAAGGGTCTGTTCAAAGGTCCCCGGCTTCATGTAAAATCCTCGTTCATACTGTTGGACTTTTTTTTCTTCCTCTCAATCCCGCACCTTTCATCGACGCGGCGGCAAGCGCTTCCATCTTAGCATTGTGACGTTTTATTTCTTCGAGCCGTCTAGAGTTAGCCTTGGAGTCATTGACAGCCTTGGCTATTCCTCCTGTGCCACCTGCTGTCGAACCTAGGGCGGCGAGGATAGGTAGGAGCAGGGGTAAGAAACCTCCTTCTTTGACTTGATTTTTAGAGAACTTGAGATTTAATCCCCGACCGCTCGTTTTAGCCTTTAGAATTCTGGACTGTTGAGTCTTCGTGACGGGTAGGGTTACCTTCCACGTCCTGACCTGCGAGTTGGCTAGACGTATGCTGGGTGTTTTACCGTCTTTGATTTGGCTCAGCATTCGCTTCTTCTGAGCTGCGGTTAGGCCTACTATAGCTTTTCCGTACATGTTTGTTGGTGAGAGCAGAAAAACGTTGAAGATCCTTTTATATATTAAAAAAAGTTTATTTCGTATTCTTTTTCATTACAATTTCATTTACCGTATTTAAGTTTCTTCACACTATCACTCCGACTTTACTTTTGTCCAACTTCAAGCTCATCAATCTATCGCCATCTAGTGTTGGCCGGTACTTGCGCCCCGAATTGGAACCTCAGAGACACGTCGATCACGCTCGACTTAAGCCTTTCATTTTGCTTACTGCAGTCAATGCAGATAAACGGGAAATTCTTGGCGTACTTGGAAACATCGAAGGCGGGCCCAGTTTGCGTTTCTCCGTAGTACTGCTTCCTAAAGTTGACTAGGTCTTGATATAAGTTTGAAACGTTTCCGCTGGCAAAATCCGCATTCAGATCTAAAAAGGGGTACCTCTCGGAATTCAGAGTAACGTGAGGATCTGTTAGACTGCAGTGATCGAACACGGCCGGATTTTTCTTTTGATCTCCGTCTCTCCCAGTTTAAAATCCAATTATTACGTATCTCGGCTTCTCGATCGAACTCGTAAGGATCAGTCTCACGTACAGCTAGTTGTTGTCGGCAAATCGAGCATATCCGAGTACCAGTGCCTGAAAGCCATGGCTACAGTGATCCCAGCATCCACTAACCCGTACAACCTATTTTTTCTGAGCGTCGGATGGTGTTACGTGAGGGAGATGCCAGGAAACTTGATCTAGAATGATCTTGCCCGGAGCAACTCCCGTGTCCCTGAAGATGGCGTTCGTGTCGGCAGCTCTCATTAAAGTCAACGTTTGCTGAACCCCGTAAATAGCTTTCGTGTAATCTTCGAAAAAACCCATCAAATGCGAGAGGGGTATGGCGTAGGCAAAGGAGCCTTTCGGGGTGTGAGCGCTGAGAAGGACGTCTTTCTTGTGTTTGAAGACTGCGTTCGTTCCGTCGTCGGCCGTACTGGCACTGGCACCGTCCAGGAACCATCCCCTATTAGCTATGTATGCCTGGTCTTGCGGACCATAGCTGACGATTCCTTTCATGATGCTGGCAAATCCCGGGTGGTTGATCTCGTCCACGGCCTTGTCGCCGATCTGGTACTTGATGTTCGAAAAGAGGTAGGCTATGGCGTTGTTCACGAGAGCGATCTTATCGGTGGCGGCATATGCTGACCCGCCGCTTGCTTTTACCAGGGCACCCTTCATGTACAGGTTACTTTGATGAGGGTGAATGAACAAGTCCGGGTTCTGAACGACTATTCTGAGTTCCGAGTTAACGTTGTTCAAGTTCGTTCCCACTATCGGAGTGTAGTCATGGTAATTGTACTCTACCACTGATTCGTCCAGGGTTAAAGGTTCCTGGACATTTAGATAACCTTCTACGGTCTCCATTTCACGTTGGAGATGAGGTTGTCGAGATAGGCCGCGTTCGATGGAGTCAGGACTTGTCGGCGTTTAGCTTGAGATTTGGTAGACGGTGGTAGTGATGGTAAATGACCGGTAGATGGTTTGTTAGTTTTAAAATCTAACATTTAATTGTTACTAATTATATCCTTTTATTTATAAAAAAATTTGTTGTTTTACAAGTATTATTTTCATTTCGTCTTCCTCAAGTGTAATCTCATAGTCACGGTCTCCCCCCTCAAATTAAGCGGACGATCTACCTGGTCGGTCAACTAGATTCTGATCGAACGAATGACATTGCTGGTCACGGGTAAATAGATCAAGTTGTGAGGGGATTGCACTATCTTGTATCCCGGTGCGCAATTAGGAAAGAAGGAGTAGAGTCGGTTGCCTCGATCCGTTCACGTACGAATTGCCAATCAGATCGCAGTGTACCAAGATGGAATTGACGTCGAGGATGTTGGCGGTGTTCTCGGCGATGCTGATACCGTGTAGGTACACTCTGGGCTCGAATCTACCTTGTATTGTTTATTCGTGATATGTAGCTCGCATTTCAGAGTATTGGGATTGCTGACGATACGAATGTACGAGATGTCGCTCGGGACGTCCCAGTGCTGACGCTTCTTCATTTCCCCGTAGACGTACTTTTCTATCTCTTCCAATTCGTAGGATCCTACCGGGATGATGAGTTTCGTCCACTCCCTACCGTTGTTGTGACTGTACCTAAACGTATACGACTCGAAAGCTTTCACGTTCGGAATGGAGTTGTAAGTCTCCAAGTTGACGAGGGCGATCACCCATCCCTCATTTTCGTCGTCCGTTAGTAGTAGAGGTGTCGAAAATTTGGTGGTGAAATCAGTGGTGTTCGAGGAAAGAACTATTGACGAGGAAGGCATCGTTCCCCTTATGTCGCAGTTAACGAAAGTGTATCATTCTCGATTGATCTTATACATTTATTAATACAAATTTTTTCTTTAGTCTTTTATTAGTTAAAAATTTTTATTAGTTTCTTTTTGCCTTTTAACATGTCCCAAACTCTTCTACTAATTTGTTATGCTCGACATCCGATAAGAGACCATTGGCTTTCAACTCCGCGTAGATGTGCACTATCTCCTCATCTAGACCAGTATTACCAGCATCTCTCGAAGCTCTGATCAGTTTCAGTCTTTCGCACAGCTCATTTGGGTCCTTGTAAAAACCTGTATCCTTCCCCTTGTCTAGTCGGTTGTTGCTGCTGCTGGTTACCAAATACTGATTTAACGAAACCTTCCCCTTGCCGAGTCTTCCCAAACACCGGTTTGATGAAGGTCGCGTACTTGTAACCGGCGCTCGACTTCAGTCTCTTAGCCGCGGGATCGTGGTCTCTGTACACGGCGCTACTTCTCGTAAGAATGTCGTGATAATCCAACAGACTCGGGTGATTGTCGGTTGGTTTTCGTGGATTCTTGAGCATGATCAACTACCACAACTCGTCGGTGCCCTTATACTATTTCACTCCCACCACCACGTCGTCCCCTTCGAAATCCACGTCCGAGTTGCCTATCTTGTACTTTATAGTTTCCGGTTCGTACCTTATACCGAAAGTGGGGTTGGTCAAAGCCTCCCTAGTAGCGAACATGCTCAAGTACTCGGTAGCAAATGGCCCTAGTTGCACGGTGTCTAGCAAAGAAGTTTCTTCTTGCAAGTATCTCATTCGAGCGCTTGGAGTCATGGCTTCGATTTGCTTGAGGGTGCCGGGGGTGAGTGGGCCATGGAGCTAGATAAACGTCGCATTGCCCCGGTATTAAAAGCCAACTTGGATTCGGAGTCTTCATCATCTTCTTCTCCATCTCTATTATAGCCGGGACCAGTTGCTGCTTCCAAAGCCCTCTGAATGTTGCGAAGTTTTTCTCCGTGCTGTACGTGTTGTTTCTGTTGCCCGGCTTCGTTAGCCAACAACTCTTTGATCTGGAGCTGTCGTTAAGCGGCCGCCTCCTTGCTCTCCTTAGCTTGAAATTTCGTCTGCTCTCTGATGGGATCTGTTACCGGTTTGAATATCTTGGTGAGATTCTCGGACTCGCTAACCTTTTCTAGCTTGGCATCTCTGAATTTACGTTTGAGTCGTTGATTCAAGGCCTCGTACTGGTCCGAAGCCGTTTCTTGGTATTCATTTTTAGAGATCCTTTTATTTATGTAAAAAAAATGAGTAGTCGTTGACGCAAATTCTTGTTCTTGTCAACACCAACACGCGTTCTCGACAACACCAACACTCATTCTCGTCAACATCAACACTCGTTCTTGTCAACACCAACACGTTTCTATGTCTAATCCAACATGTGTCTGTACCTTTCTTCTCTCAAAGGCTTGGTCTTGTCGATAGTTAGAAATCCGTACGGTTCAGAATTCCAAGACTTGCCACACATTTCTCTAAACTCTTCGAAGCTCACGTCGCCTCCTACGTGGTTGTTGTAGACGTGCTTGAGGTTGGTGTCGTCTAGTCTAAACAGTATCAGGACGTTGGCGTTGTCTCGTATCACGTGCTTGGGAATCATGCTGTAGGTCTGACACAGGTAAAACACGTCCACGTTGGCATGACGTCCGTAGGCGAAGTACCTCTCGATCTTATCCTGCTTTTCTATCATGCAGTCGTCGAATAAAAACACGGTCTTCTCCTCTTTCTCGTCGCCGTCTACTAACAGTTGTTCGGGTAAGGGTATTTCTTCCAAACTAGAGCAGAACGATGATACTTCGGGGCAAGTCTCTTCGAAGGCCCGCCTCAGCCGTTCGTACTTGGTTTCAAACAGGGTCTTGGAACACACGTAGAGTCTGTCGTAGTCTAGCCAGCCCTCATTGCACATGAGATTGAGAGTTAGATTAGTCTTACCGCACCCGGCTGGGCCACAGATGATGCACCTGAGTTGTTTAGGTAAATTGAGCCGGTTCTCGCTTTTCTCGCGGGGGATTTCCATCGAGTCGTAATTGATTAGTTTCATTTTGTAAGGTTGAAAAGGACCGTCATGCTTTATATAGAAAAAAGTGAGTTATTGATTAGTTTCATCGAAAAGGATCGTTATGTTTTATATACAAATTTTTTCTATAAGTAAAAGCGAATCGGTTAAATTAAAATCAATCATGTATTGCTTGAAATGTAAGCAAGTTACCGGTACTGCAGACCCGGTAATCGTCACGACATCGAACAAACGCCAACTCCTAAAGGCAAAATACGAGGTCTGTGGTTCGAATAAGGCGCAGTTTCAGAAGCTACAAAGCGGTCCTCGCAAACGATCTAAAGCTTCCACGAAGGGCTCGGTTCTGTTAAACACGGTGATAAATAAACAACCTATCGAACTACACATCCCCGGCTACAAGTTTTGCGGACCGGGAACGAAACTGACCGAGAGGTTAGCTAGAGGAGACGTGGGGATCAACACTCTCGATGAAGCTTGTAAAAAACACGACATAGCTTACGCCAACAGCGACGATTTGGAAGACAGGCATAGGGCGGATGAGGAGTTGGCTTCGGCTGCCAAGAAGATCGTCTTCTCCCTTACCAGGGCGGGGTTGAGCGAGAGAGCCGCTGCAGCTGCTGTCGCCGCCGCCATGAAGGCTAAAGTCAAGTTGGGCATGGGACAATGAATGAAATAAATTGGAAAAAAAATTTTTTGGTAATAATAAATGGTAAAAAAAAACGTAATAAATGGATACTTTAGCCAAAGAACTGCATAAACCGGCTCGCAGACATTACCCTAGACGTAAGACCGAGGCCACCTTCGTAAACAACCTGTGGCAGATAGATCTGGTCGAGATGATACCGTACTACCGAGTCAACAAGGGCGACAAGTACCTGCTCACCCAGATAGATGTATACAGCAAGTTCGCTCGAGCAGAACCAGTTAAATCCGCCGCCTTTAAGAAAATGTTGGTCTCGGCCAAGCCAAGGGTACTGCAATCCGATGAAGGGACAGAATTTTTCAATTCCACCTCCTCCCCTCTGATGAAAAGACTGGGTATCAACCACTACCACACTTACTCCGAGACCAAGGCGAGCGTGGTCGAACGTTTCAACCGCACGCTGAAGACTTTGATGTGGCGGGAATTCACGCGTAGAGGCAGTTATAAATGGGTAGACTTACTTCCTTCTCTGCTAGACAGGTACAACGGTTCCGCGCATAGAACTATTAAGGCGAGGTCCGAAGACGTGAACGACGGCAAAGTTAAACTTCCGAGACTGTCAGTTCCGAGACAAGTGACATTAAAACCGAGTAAATTTAAGGTCGGGGATGAAGTCCGCGTATCTCGCGTAAAGGGGGCGTTCGACAAGGGTTACCTTCAAAACTGGACCAACGAAATTTATACTATAGATAAAGTAAAAAAGACTAACCCCATGACGTACACCCTGAAAGATCACGGCGGGGAAATCGTAAAGGGTGGTTTTTACGAGTGGGAGCTGCAAAAGACGAGCGTTCTGGACCTGTTTCTGGTAGAGAAAGTGTTAAAGACTAAGAAAGTGGGGAAAAAGACCAGTTACTTGGTCAAGTGGCGGGGATACGACTCTAAGTTTAACAGTTGGGTAGATAATTTGGATTCGCTAGGATGAGTCACGACCGAAAATCACGAGTCAGTCACGAATGATGTCATACATTCTAGAACATTCTATTCGGTCACGCGATTTCCAGTTGTGGCGCAATTTCCGGTTGAAAAGTATAAAAGCTAAGATCTTTTCCCATTCGCTCTCTTTCCAGTTTGGATTTCCTAGAAACAACGTCTCCGCGTCTCCACAACTCAACATCCCAAACCTCGCCCGTTCGTTTTCGTAAGTTTTTAAATCGCCTCATTTATGATTTGAATATATGTGTATATATAAAGGCTTAGACATTACATTCGTATCGATTCAGATTCAGTCAATGAATCACCCAATCAATCAATCATGTCGGCCAAGACCACCTTCACCTGCGCATTTTGTACCGAAGTGTTCCCATCGCAGAAATCGTTAATTGACCACCTGTCTAGCCAACACCAAAGTGTACAAGACCCTACCGAAGATTTCCGTTGTGTCTTGCATCGTTGGGTCTGCGAGGAGGTGGAATGCGAGGACTGCCACATGGAGCCCCCTACTTGCGAAGAGGCCTTCGACGGTAGCTTTCGCAGCTACATGAAGGATTTTGCACGCGACGAGGGTTACGGCTCTCTCCTCCGCGACCCCGACCGTCTCCTGACCTGCCTGAAACCTGCCATCGCCCAGTTTCTTTTCGCCTGCCTCACCAGTCTCGTATCCTGTAAATTTCAACTGTGCCTAACCGTGAGGTTTTCCAGAGCCAAACAAACCCTCAACGCCGGGTTCTGGAGCCGCTACGTGAATGCCCCCTCCGCCCACGACATCCCCACGTTACTCGATGAGGCCTACGAAAAGATCCATCACGACATCGACGCCTTCACCGAAAAGGGTAGCGGTTGGGTCATCGAAGCCGTGACGGATCTTGTTATCAAGGTGGGGAGGTACGATCCCTTCCGCGCATCTTCCTACATCCCTCTGCTTGTTCGTCGTCAACGTGGAGAACAGGGCGGACAACCGCTGCTTCCTTTACTCCGTGTTAGCGGCGATTCATCGCAGCTTTGTCGTCGAGCCCCAACACTATATTCAATGGCTGGACACAGTCGACCACTCGATGTTGCAATACCCCATAAAATTAAACCAAATAGACGAGTTCGAAGCTAAAAACAGCGGTCTTGCTATCAACGTCATCGCCTTCACTACCGAATTCGGACTGCATCCCATTCGAGTTTGCAAGTCCGTGGTTGGTCGCCAGGTGATCGACTTGCTGTTTTTAGCCGAGGACGATAAAGATGGTCATCCCAATTTCCACTATTGCGCCATCATGGATTTCGACGGATTTTTCAAGCGTGCGGGTGTCGGGACTCACAAGAAATTCTACTGTCGCAACTACTTCTCGGGTTTCACGAGAGAAATCACCCTCCGTAAACATTGTGCAGAATGCTTCGCTCTGAACTCGAGCCAGCGGTTGCGATTCCCGAGACTCGGTGACAACGTCCTCGAATTCAAACACTTCAGTCGTCAAAACAAACTTCCCTGGGTGATCTACGCCGACTTCGAGTGCTTGCTCCAGCCCATGTTGGGTCCTCTTCCCGGGCCGTCCACCAGTTCCACGACTGCCATCCACAAACACATTCCCTGCAGCTACGGTTACGTCGTCGTCGTGTCCGGTGGAGAGATCGTGAACGAGAAGTACCACTTCGGACTCGACGCGGTCGAAGACTTCATGAAGTCGGTGGAGGAAGAGGCTCTGAAGTACGCCGCCATCATCGCCAATCCTCGTCCACTCGCCCTCACCGAAGAAGAAGAGGCTCGTTTCCTGCTGGCTCAAACCTGCCACTATTGCGGAGAAGGTTTCTATCCAGGATCGTACAACTCGGAGAAGAAATGAGATGGAAGAGAGGAAAGTCCGCGACCACGACCACTTCCCTCCCGCCAAGTACCGCGGCGCCAGCCACAACAAATGCAACTTGTCGGCGAGGCAGACCAGCGTCATCCCCGTAGTCTTTCACAATTTGGAAGGCTACGATATGCATCTACTGGTGTCAGCCGCGGAGAAATTTACCGGAAACGTCGACGTCATTACCAGGAACGCGGAGCGATTTCAGAGCATGTCGGTGAACCTGAAAACTCCTTACCCTCTACCGAACGCACCCAAGAAGAACGTCACCGTCACGCTCAGGTTCATCGACAGCCTGAACTTCTTGGCCTCGTCCCTGGCAGCGCTCGTCACCAACTTGAAAAACGCGGGCGGCACCTTCCCCATCCTCAGAGCCGGTTTGGAGCGTTCTTCCCTTCGCGACCATTTCACCCCATTCGATCCCAACATCCACACCGACACCCTCCTAAATCTACTTACCCAGAAAGGCTACTACCCCTACGAGTACGTTACCGATTTAACAGTTTTTGATGAGAACTACCCTCTAGGGAGGCCTTCTACTACCCTCTAGGGAGGCCCTTCTACTTCAAAGTCAAAGAAGAAGGCATCGGCGACGAGGAGTACTAGCACGCCCAGACCATCTGGAACATCTTAGCCGTCAAAATCTTCGCGGCCTACCATGCCGTGTACCAGATGACGGACGTCTACCTCCTCGCTGAAGTCTTCGAAAACTTTCGCACTCTCTGTCTCAGAACATTTAAACTCAATCCCTGCTACTACCTTTCCACACCAGGCTTCAGTTGGAGCGCCGCACTCAGGCAAACAAAAGCCAAACTAGAACTCTTCACGCACGTCAGCAACCACAACTTTATCACTTCCGGCATAAGAGGCGGGCTTTCCTACATCGCTCGTCGCTATGCCGCCGCAAACAACCACTATTTCCCCGACACCTTCGACCACGAGCTCCCCATCTCCTTTCTAATCTACTTGGACGCCAACAATCTCTACGGGTGGGCCATGGTACAGAAACTTCCGTATTCAAACTTCTGATGGCTCACCAAACGGGAGATTAGAGCGTTCAACGTCCTCTCGGTATCCGATGACGGCGATTACGGTTACATCTTGGAAGTAGACCTCGACTACCCTTCCGGATTACACGACGCCCACAATGACTACCCCCTGGCTCCAGAATCGTTGAAGATTGATCCTTCGATGGTTTCGCCGTTCTCCGAAAGGGTAGCCGAGGAAATCGGCCACGATGTCAAACCAACCACCAAGCTGACTTCCAACCTTCTCAAAGAAGAAAATACGTCGTCCACTACCGTAATTTAAAATTCTACCTGCAGCAAGGGATGGTTCTTCGTCGCATCCGCCGCATCCTCGCCTTCAAGCAAGTCGCCTGGCTTAAACCGTACATCGAGGGTAACACCATAAGAAGACAGGCAGCAGCCAACGATTTTGAGAAGAACCTCTACAAGCTGGCGAACAACTCTGTTTTCGGAAAGACTCTGGAGCAAAAGCAGAACAGGCTGTCCGTAAAGCTCACCACCAACGTAGAAAAGTCTGTGAAGTACACATCACTCCCCCACGCCGACTTCTTTCAAACTCTAAACAACCATCTCGTCTCCGTATTGTTGAAGGCTCGCACCATCAACTGCGACCTTCCCATCTATTCCGGCTTCTCCATTTTGGAACTTTCAAAATTGTTGATGTACCAGTTTCACTACGGCTTCATTAAACCAAAGTACGGAGAACAAGCTTCACTTTTATTCACGGATACGGACAGCCTGTTCTACTCCATCGAGACGGAAGACGTCAACGCGGACATGGCTGATGATCGAGGCGAGTGGTTCGACACTTCTAACTACCCACAAGACCATCCACTCATCTCCTTAGAGAACAAGCAAGTCCTCGGCAAGTTCAAGTACGAGCTGGGTGGGGTCCCCGTTAAAGAGTTTGTAGGCCTCAGGTCTAAGATGTACTCCTACAACACCGCCAACGAGGAGAAACAGACGGCGAAAGGGATCGACAGAACCTTCGTCAAGAAACATCTCGGACACGAGGACTACAAGCGCTGTTTCGAGCAGCACGTCGTCGAGAAGGTTCGTGGACAACGATTCGTAGTCGCAAACATCAGCTGACTACGGACGTCGTGTCCAAGTCCCATCTCAGTCCTTATGACGACAAACGCTTCATCCTGGAAGACGGGGAGCATACCTACGCCCACGGTCATTACCGTACTTCCGATACCGGAGGTGAGGAGGAAGATGACGACGACTTCGACTCCGACGTGGACCTCGAAAGTGATCTGGAGGAGGTGGAGAAGAGAGATCGAGAAGGGAAAGTGTCGGATAGCGAGGAGGAGAATAGACGAGTCGAAGGCATACCATCACCTCGAGAGGTGGAGCAGATGGTTAAGTTGGATGAGAGGGAGAGGAGGAAAGAAGCGGATAGGTTAACGAGGGCGACTGCGAAGAGGGAGAGGTATGCTTCGAAGAAAGACAAGATAGCTGCTGCAAAACGGAAGCGTTACCAAGAATCCGGAGGAGCAAGACGTAAAGGAGAGAAGCGAAAGGCCATGTCGGAGGAAGAGAAGGCGGAGGCGAGAGCCAGAGATGCGGCGGCTAAGAAGGCAAGGCGGTCAAATATGAGCGAAGAGGAAAAGGCATCGGTCAGGGTGAGAAATGCAGTTGCGATGAAGGCGCGCCGAGCTGTGGAGAAGAAGTCCTAACTCCCCTCATCTCTACACGGTGCGGTCGGCTATACCATCGGGGATTTCGGTCTCTGGCAGGTCCAACCAAGGTGGAAAGGTGATCGTTGCCCTTACCTAATCCCATCCCATCCCTCCCCTCCCCATCCAGTATGTATGTGTGAGTGCATGTATGAATGAGTGCGTCCGTACAATCGGCATTAGTAATGTTTATAAACCAACCTCTTGGCTATTGTCGGTCCTACGCGCGCACTATGAACTGTAAGAAGGAAATGCCCGGCTTTTTTAACCCTACAATTTTTTTACCGCCCGTAGGGAGGAAAGCCCCGTACAGATCGGTAACGGAGATTGGGCTCTCCAGCTAATTCCTTTCGCTGAAAAAAAAATATATATATTTAGATTGCTTTTTTTCTCAAGTACCCTACCTCGTAGTCTACGTAGAGCCTAAACGGTCGATCTCGCGGCAAAAGTCGTTCAGATCGAAATCAAAGAGGATAAAATTCTACATTAAATCGACTTCTTGGGTTTTTTTTGTCCCGTAACTCCTTGGGCCTCAAAAAGCGGGTCAAAGGCGGACAGGAAGTGACATCATTCAAATTGAAGGCATTTCCGGTTCTGTTAAAGACTGGAAATGACGTCATTTAAAATGGCGGAGTGGTGACGTCATGACCTTCCAAATTGATGGTCTTCATCCAAGATGGTGGCACTTAGTTTTTACTTGATGGCGGCCATCTTGTGTGTCTGTCCTCCTCCTCGAATATAGCACTATCATACTACTCTAGGGTAACAATATAGTAAAATCCCCAACCCTCATTCTGTTCTTTCCTGTAACCAAGTAAGCCCTCTTTCGAAATATACTCGAAATTGTCTACCATTAGTCCTCCAACTGCCCAAATTTAACCATTCATGGCCCCGAATCTCCCACTACAATCACCCTCATCCCATTAGAATAATTATTGGCATGGATAATGTCATGGGAGGCGAGCCCAAACATCTTAGAACTGAACCATTAAATTAACTTCAATGGCAACCCTTGTTTCAGTAGTAATTTCGTTCCATCACTGAACTATCCTTCACCCCAACCCACCTCATAAGTTAATTTCGCCCGACATTACCAACCTGTCCCTGCAGTTTTTGGTGCATCAGCTAAACAGAAAAATACGATTTTGGAAAGTGAAAGTTTAGGCCAAAAAGTGTAAAAACCAAAAAAGGTAACTTTTGTCAGACAAGTTATCAGTATGGAAGTACAGATTCCTCCCAGTTCGTGAAAGCCCCCCTTTTTTTGCCACTTCAATAATGGGTGAAGATGTGAATCGTTATAATTTTTGTTCTACCAAGGCCTGTGAAAATCTTCAAGGGTTTAAGCCAGTTGCAGTCCCTACACCGGGAGAAGAGGTAATATTTAGAAGAAGTCAGGCTGTGGAGAGTTTAATTGATTTGCAAGATGAAGAGTAAGTGAAATCACCTGCAGTGTTTTCCCCAGAAGAAATGTCAGGAGAAGGCCGGTCCATTAATTTTGGCATGTTTTCAGACGTCAATCTTCCAGTAGAATTTGAGGCAACAAACCCATTCTATTGAGATTTTCATAATGCAACTGTGCCAGGAGGAGACTACCGTATTGATTCTTCTACACTTCAAGCTTCTGTCAGAAGATCCCACTCAATTGACGATTAGCACCATCCACTCAATGTTAGAAGGCTACACGATGAGGGAGTCATGGAAAACCAAAAAAGGAACAATGAATTCGGACGTCATTTGTTGGAGAATTACTTCCAACAGCAGCAATTTTTACCAGGGCAAAGCACAACTCAAGTTCAAGAAGATACACTATGCCTTCTTTAGTCCAGCATTCTAAGTTACAGAGGACAGTTGATGTAAAAAAATAACAACAAGGTTGTAAGAAGAGTGTTTAAAGTTGTGCCTGGTAAATATGTAGAGTTCGATGACGAGGATGAAGATTGAAGATATACCAATTGAGCCTGATGTTGAAGCAAGTAGAAATTTCTTAAGAAAACAAGCTAGTGGACTGGAATTTCGAGACTGTCCTACGGTTCCGGATTTAGTAAACCTTGATTCCAACTCGTCTGATGATTTATCCACCAGCTGTTCGAGAGGGACGCACCAGCTGAAGAAGGACGCAAGACTGACCAATTTAGTTTTAATTTAGCTGAAGACCAAGTCAATAAGTTTCTTGAATCTCTACCTGCCGCAAAGTATGGAGCGGTCGAACCCAAGGGAAGGTCCAATTCTGTAGTCCATTCAAGAAAGGTTCCAGTGACTCCACCAATGAGGTTGACTGCACCACCCAGAGTTTCTGCATCCTTACCACCAACGAATTGTAGGAAAAATAAAAACTAGGTCTTCTGCAACTGACCACGAGAGATGGAGTAGATGTGCGGACTGGGTGAACAACAGCATAAGTGGTAATGTAAAATTAAGGAACCTCCTAGAAATATTGGTTTAACTGGCCCTTTAAGAGAACAATCTTATCAACCAATTGGTTTAAATACCCCAGTAAGTTTTTAAAAGCTAAATCATTAACTCTGGATAAGGGAGAAAAAGCTAGTGGATATCCAGACAAATTGGTTAAATATTTGCCTTTTCATGATTTTGCAACGGTAGAAAAGGGCATAGTTAAAAAATCTGGTGAGGTACCCCCAACTTCTAAACATGTTGCTCCAACATCATCAAACATCAAGCTTCTGAAAACTTAAAAATCAGTGTAGACAGTAAAGAAGGCAAGTTGTGTTCCAGCTCTTTTAAGACTAAGAGTTCTTGCACTGAATCTGTAAGAGAAGAAATGAAAAGTTTAAAGGCTGAGGTTTAGAAAATGACAGAGGCCCTTAAAGAGTTGCAGGTCTCAAAAAAGGAGAGCATGATTAAACCTTTCATTAATCCTGAAACTCTTCTAAACCCCTTAATTAACCATTTACTGGTTCCTAGTAAACCCAACTTGTTGCTTAGGGAGTCGAAGGGGATAGAAATTAAAATGAAACCTGTGGGTTGCCTAAATATTCTGGGTTGTCATCTTCAACCCCAGCCTTTACGTTTCTAACAGAGTTAACTAAGATAAAGGAAGTAAAAGGTTATTCGGATGACGAATTTTATCTATTTGCATACCCTTGTGTTTAAATGAAGTGGCTTACATGTGGTTTAAGCAGCATCCACCATTCAGTACTTATAGGGAGTTCACAACTGCATTTAGGTATACCTTCCATCCACCATCTAAGAACCGTCGTTTAATTGCGGCTTTGAGCACTACTATTCAGGGGCCTAATGAGGGCTTCCAAGTTTTTTTAAACGTTGCGAGGCTATCAAACAACAGCTGGATGATAGTTACTCTGTTGAATAAATTGTGGAGATCATTAAGCAGAATTTAAGTGAGAAATTCCAATCCTATGAGTGTCAAGGGGATAGTTCCACTTTAATTGATTTCTACAATTATGCAACTAAAATGGAAGTCTACTTGAATGCAAAAATGCAATTTAACTCCTTAGCAACTGGTAACGCAATTGCTTACTCACCAAATGTGACTAACCCGAATGTGTCACGATCAAGCAGTTATGTAAAGGTTCCAGCACCCAACCCAGTTGCAGCAACAACCCCTGCTATTACCAAGAACATTTGTCAGCTGCATAACAGCACAACACATGACTCAAATAGCTGTCATCTGACTAATCAGATAACTGAGGCTTTTTAGGTTAGGCAACCTTTCAATCCCTAAGCTAATTTTAAACTTAAAGCCAGGTGTTAGCATTGAGCCAAGTCAGTCAGCCCAAATGGTTGAAACCAAATCCAAATCAACTTCATTATTTGCTAACTGAGATCAGAAAGAGTCAGTTTGGTCGCAGAGACAAATGATAACAAGCATTGAATGTTACAAGGTAGGCCATACAGCTAAACGTTGTTGGATTAAGTTCCACGAGTTAAAAGTTCAGTAGAGCAGAAATTTGGCCAGAAACAACGTTAGTCAGATTCCCCAAACTACTTCTGGCCTTAGCCCGAACGCTCCGGCATACCCAAATGTCTAAGGCACCCCGCTTGGTACGGGGGCTAGCTACCTGATGATCCTCGACGAATACCAAGCAAAGCAACCCAAAAAACTAGATTATTTCGACTTCCCTGAAATAGTTGAAGGACCTAATGAGCCCCATAATAGCCCTTGTGGTTATGTTGGTGTGCGAATTAGGGACGAAATAGCTGACGCTCTTTTAGACGGAGGCTCGAGCTTAAGTTTTGTTCATGAGGGTTTACATGACAACCTTGTAAGTTTGGGTTTAATTTAGAAAACGGGAGTATCGAATAAGATACGCCGATGGGCGCTGGGTAATTTGCCCTGGGTATTTCATAATTCCTATCCAAAATAAGACCCATTATTTTGTTTACTTATTTATCGATTCAGCGATTCACAAATGCGATTTACAAATGCGATTCAGCTATAATTCTTGTTGCAGACTTTCTGACTTGGTCAGGCATGGTTTTGAATTTTAAAAAGAATTATTGGTTTTGGCATCCACCAAATGTATATGCTCTTCGTCACAATTCCCTGCGCGTCCTTCCCCCAACTATAGGTGCTATTGTTGGCAGCGCAGAAATACATCCAACTTTAGGGGAGATCCGAGAGAAAGTTGACAAAATTGTTATATTAAATAGTGAGCAGAAAGAACAACTTTTCTGTTTACTAGCTTCTTATCGTCATGTATTTTTTACCAGACTCTGTAAAATTTAAGCATTGCCCAGATATGGTGATTGATACTCTAGGAGCTCCTCCAGTAACTTGCCGTCCCTATCCCTTAGCTATTTAGGCAGACAGCAGGTCGCTGTGCATATTAAAAACATGCTTGACATGGGAGTAATAATTCCAGGTTTCAGTGAACATTGTTGTCCTTTTTTTTTTGGTGCCAAAAAAAGATGGACGAACTAAGATGGTGATAGATTTTGTCCCTCTCAATAAATCTTGCCCACGGAACAAATTCCCACTGCCACTCATTGATTCCCTCATAGCATGTTACGACAAATGTCCCTATCGATCAAATTTTGATCTTCGCGATGGCTATTGGTACGTACTCCTATTGGTACGTACGTATTGGTACCCCTCAACCCCTAGAGTGGTAAAAACGCATCGTTTGTAATAACTAAAGCTCAGTACATTCCGCTTCGTGCTCAATTTGGGCTCCGGAATGCCGGGGCACATTTTTGTCGTGCTGTGACGCAATGTGTCGAACCTATACGCCACCTAGGAGCCACTTCTTATGTGGATGACTTAGCGTTGGCCAATATGGTTTGGAACGATCATTTGGTAGGCCTGGAAGCTTGCTTGTCCATGATGGGCGAAGAAGGCTTAGCAGGACACTTTCAGAAAACAGAACTATTAACTTTGAACTTTTAACTATTGGTCAAAGGTTATTTAGTGACGGACGATGGTGTTAAAGCTAACCCAGCCAAAGTACTGATTTTGCAAACTTGGCCTGTGCCAAAAACTGTAAAAGAGGTACGTAAGTTCGTAGGCCTTGCGTCTTGGTTCAGAAAGTTTGTGCCGAGATTTGCCGAGCGAATCTCAGCATTGACAGATATACTGCGTGATAGTGAACAAAAGCAACTCACGTGGGGTATTAGAGAAGATGAGGCGTTTAATAACATTAAAAGTGCTTTATTAGACGCGCCAATTCTATCCCACCCTGTCCCAGCTAAGCAGTGGATTTTGTTCGAAATGCGAGCGGAACCGGCGTTGGCTGTTTGTTATGCCAAAAGCACCAGACAGCAACCAAACTGTCACCGTGGACATGGCATCACGGAGACTGTCAGCAACTGAATCTCTTTATTCCTGTTCTAAACGTGAGTGTTTAAGTTTAATTTTTGGATTGAAAAAAATTGTGCCACCTTGTAGAAGGAGATAAACTTATCGTAACAGACCACTCTCCGCTAACCCTAATGGACGTCAAGTAAAACATCAGAGGACGCATTCCTCGATGGCTAGTCTTCTTGTGTTCATTAGAGGCAAAGTTGGTTTTTCAACCCAGCCGGTTTAATGCACCCACTGATAGTTTGTATCGTATGTATGAAGGAACCTCACCTCCTGCCGAAGGTCGGATAAATCCTCCACTAGTGGAAGTCAAATTGCCCAATGTCAGTCATCCATTTTATGTCTTCAACAACGACTGTTTCAACTGTAACATTGAGGTTGCACAGGTAACAGTGGAAATGATTGCGGCAGAGGCCCAACGTGACAAATTTATGAAAACACTCGTGCTCGCTTTCCTGGGGAAACCCTAGAAAGCAAGTTCAGTTGCTGTACAGATATTTGCAGAAATATCTGGACAGATGTATCTTTGATCACCAGAGCGGTGTAATCTATTACGAACTTGCGGACGACCCCTCTGAGTCGTCCAATCTAAAAATGTTTGTTCCTCGTAATTTACAGAGGAGCGTGTTGGAGCTGAATCACATCACTGTTGTGAGAGGCCATTTTGGTGCTAGAACAATCTTAGCACGCCTGCAAAGGCTAATGTACTTTCCAAGGATGAGCAAATTAACACATAGGTTCGTCAAAAAATGTCATTCGTGCCACACTTATAAAGGCCATGGCTTACGAACCCTTGGAAGATTGCAAACCATCCCCCTAATCTATCCATTTCACACGCGACATTTAGATTGGATACCGGGACTTCCTATGACCATGAATCCACGTAAGAACTGTAATATTCTGGTGGTTTCCGATTTGTTTACCGGCTATTGGTTATGTTTTCCTTGTAAAAAGTTTGATTCGAAAACGCTTGTTACATTATTGATAAACCGGGTTTTTCCCATTTTTGGGATACCGAGGAAAATTGTGACTGAAAATGCACAATCATTTACTGGCCAAATTAGCACGCAGTTCTACAGGCGTTTTGGTATTAAACAAGCTGTTAGCACCATTCACCATCCAGCGTCCAACAGTCCAGCTGAGGTCCAATGCAAGAAGCTCGGTCGGATGGTCGCACAATTTTGTGAGGGCAATCCCAGAGATTGGGATGAGAAGTTGCCATTATTCATGCTATCTATTAACAGCTCGATCGATTCGAGGACTGGATACACGCTGCCATACTTAAATTTTGGTAGAGAGCTGGATATTGGTACAGAACCCCCATGTCTGATACCCTGGAACGACTTCTTCCTTTATAGGCTGTCACGCTTACTAGTAATTTAAGGAAAGCCTTAGCACGAGTATGTCGGTTAAGCCAATCAGATCGGGTGTATGAATACGCTAAACTCAATGCTCGAATACCTAAACCCTTGGAATTCACCGTAGGTGATCGCGTCTGGGTACGTGGGCATTTTATCTCCTCAAAACACTCGTATTTTGCTGCAAAAATGCAACAAAAATACACAGGCCCGTACACAATTGCGGAGAAAATCTCGCCACAAGTGTACAAGGCAAGGCAAGTGTCCACTGGTCTCCTACAAAAAGGATTCAGCGTATCTCTAACTAACGGCCAGTAATTGACGAGATACCTGGAGAGTTTACCTAATTCGGCAGATTCCTCGAGTGAGCAGAATATTTGGCGTTATTGTCTGATATCTACTTTTTAATACCAGTCCAGGTGGCCTTAATAAGGAGCGTTGAAGTATCTAGGTTGGTGAAATTGTTGCCTTCTATGTATATAATTGCACTAAATTGATTTTAATTATTTGGTTTTAAAGTTCATCTACATGGTTTATTTATTAGCTTATAAAATTTGATACTCATCATGTTGTGTGGTCTGGCCAAACACCAGTATAAAACGACACCACACGTTTAGAGACCCAAACCTCCATTTCATCTGATAATCCACCCATTAACTTCAGCAGAGTGAATAAAATTAATTGAGTTTAGTTTATTTTTATAACACCTGAAAATATTAGCATTTAACTGTATAATGTGTAAGCAACAGGAAGCCTTAGATCGACGTCAACTCTTGCTAAAATTTGCACATGAACGGCATAATTTGTTTAAACGCCATACTTTCAGTTTTATTAACACAAAATTGTTTGGGACTTAAGTATTAACTCGCGCCAAATTTGGTTTACATGTCTTGCATGAATTCAAAATTATAGCAATAAATGCACAAACGGGACGCAAGTCTTGTTTATTATCTAGGACAGCATTAAATCGCGCTAGGGATTTTAAAATGCTGATTGGGACTGCGTCAAATCGCGCTAGACAGCCACGAGCCTTTTCTTTTCCCAGCCTTGATAAGCAAGTTTAATTTTGGTGAATAATGACTAAAAGTTTATTTTTTGACACAATTAGTTTGTCACTTACGACAGTTAGTTTAAAAGTTGAAGACTTTTGGACCCCATCCTAAAAGACAGGTTCATCTGTTTGGTTTTAGGTTAGCTGCCTAAATGCGAGATCGCATAGGGACCGTAACAACTCATTTGGATAACCTCTGTACTAATACAAATAACAAATTTTGAATTTGGACCTAGTTATAAACCCCTTTAAGTTTGCGTTTGATTTCCGGGAAGAGAAGGTACAGTACCGCTCAAAAGTAACTGGACAAACCTTTGTTGCTATGTTCACGTGCTTCCAACAATGGAAAGCAAAACTGGAGCAAACGTTCTGAAATCAGCTGTGCTGGTATGGAGCGCCAATACTTTCTGAGTTTATTGTTGACCGCAAAATGAAGCCACACCAAAAATGACCGATTTTGACATTCCAATACATTATTTTAAAGTTTCTGAAGTCATTTAGCAAAAACTTAAAGTAACTCCCAAAAGGGCATGTTAGAATAGCAAGTTTTCTAAGGAAGGCACACAACTGGATATTTTTCATAAAAATGAGGCGCAGCATTAAATTCTAAAAAATGTCGAGAGTCTTTTAAGGGCGTGAAAATGTTATAAATAATAAAAAAAAAACAAGTGGCTGTAGCGACTACGTAGTCATAACTGGTCTTCTGAACATTTCGGCCACTTTCCATATTGTTGAGGCGTGTTCCTCTACCACGCACAGCTGGAACAGCTATCTCTATCAAAAGTCCCTTGCACCGCACCAAAACCTCTACAGCATTGGATTTACCCACCTGACTCATATTACTTTGCTTTGTCCGTAATATGGGGCCACCTCATGAGCTTGCGTTGGGGGGGGGGAGGGCCTGTCCCCCTCAACCACCAGATATAAAATTTAACTTTTTTCCTGTGAGAAATATTTGTTTGGTTCCAATGGGGGAAATATACGCATGATCCAGCCAATATTGTCGCTGAAAAGGCGTGCTAGTTGGATAAACGGGATGCATTTGATTACATTTTCAATGTAAACCCAACACCCGCATGAGGGCTGCCCTGCACGGTGCAGGATATTGTCCGGTGCACCCATCAAAGGACCTTGGGGGGGGGGGGAGTCATGCATGGGACACCCTGCCACCTTTAACCCCCGATAATTACTAAGTTTATTTCTGTTCCATACAATAAACATGACTAACATCTTTGGGTTGAACAGTTGATTCTTGACACCTTCCATGAATAAAAAACCACACGCACTATCACCTACGCTTGTTCGTCAACTAATGACGATTGATTGGGGAAGGGGTAAAATAGCTTATTTTTTGAAACGTATTACTTGAACGTTCCCAATCAACTACCGAACTCGGGGATTTTTTTTTCTGTTTAGTTTAAGGAACAAAGAGAAACTTTGTAATTGGGGGTTGAGGGGGGCGTGGCGTCCCAAAGCTAGCTCATGCATTGTCCCCCATCTTAGAGACAACCTTTAGTCGGTCCTATGCGTCAAGTGTGTAATCTCAGTGATGTAGGACCTATGATGGGTGCACCGGACAATTTCCTGCACCTTTCAGGGAAGCCCTCATGTGGACGTGATGCTACAATGAAGATATAATAAAACGCATCCCGTTTATCAAATTAGCATGTCGTTTTCGGCGATCACTTTGGCTGCGCCATGCGCATATTTCTCAATTGGAACCAAACGTCCATTTCTCACGAGAACAAAGTTGAATTTCATACCTGGGTTTGAGGGGAGCAGGGAGTCCCAACGCAAGCTCATTGGGTGGCCCCCATCTTAGAGACAAAACAAAGTCCCACGAGTCAGGTGGGTAATTCCAATGCTGTAGGGCTTGTTGCGCAAGGGACTTTTGGCTCACCCTTCATAATCTAAATCACAATTACCAGTTAAAAATGTGTGAGCTTTTACGCCTAGTTTTAGATTTTACACATAATTGTCAGTTTTTAGGCCTAATTTTTAGCTGCAGTTTTAATTTCATAAGTATCAGCTAAGGGACAACAAGGTTCGAGAGTAGGCTTAAGCCCTCTCCAGACAGAAGCAAATTTTGTGCGAAGCAATGCCTAACTACGTGCCTACAAGGTCAAAATTGATGCAATCGTTTGGATGGTGTTTTGTTTAAGAACAATGTTGAAGTCTTTTTTACACCATACTGCGACGCCGTGCAGCCGCGAGCAGCCACTCTGGTTAGGGCTTTATTCACGTATGCAAAACGATGCTGAAACTTGACGTTGCCGTGGCAACGTGATTTAAGTCTTAATTTCCAGCTTTTAGGCCTAATTTTTTTTATTTGCCGTTTTAATTTCGTAAGTAGCTGCTAATGGAGAATTTGGTTCGAGGGTAAGTCTAGTTATCCTTGCACACGGTGTCGAGATTATTTTAAAGGAAGCTACTGTGTGTCGTTTTTAAAATCCTTCTGTTTTTGCGGTTGCGTGTCTTCCAGTAGTGGGCAAATGTGACGATCAAATGTTATTATTTCATTGAGTTACGTCGTAAAAGCCTAATAGCTATAAGGTAGGAACGATGTTTTAATTTGCCATGTTTTTAAACTAATTTTTGAACGCAAAGACAAACGGTGAAAACAGTGTGTCTCCATCTGGTACCGTTCCGGAGTGACATCAGGGCCAAAACTAAGTTTGTGGTCCGAACCATGATCACCAAAGCTATACCTTTTGAAAGTAATTTTTCTTAATTAAATAAATACATATTACCTAAAGTTTTGAATTGCCAGTCTTTAAGACAGTGGCACTCTTATTCCAATTAAAATCTCATTAAACAAGAACAATATATGCTATCTGTTCAGTTTATTGATTATATGTTAACGTATAAGTAGTAACGTGAAGTATGATACGAAATACGTTTTTAAAAGTATTTTAATGTTTTTCCATAAAGCAGGACATATTTTTTGCAGTTGGAACGTTTGTATTTAAGTCATTAACAGTAAAAAAAAGGCGGACCCGGTCCTTGCAATACTGTTGAAAAGCCCATGTTTGAAAACATAATTTAAGTGAAAAGTAATTCAGAGTAAAGTTGTACTGATAAATCATCCTAGTTTACTTTTGGCTCTTCGAACAATCGTCGACACAGTGCGAAAATTACAGCTAACTTGTTCAGCAACCTGTCGGCTGAGTTGCTATGTGGATGGTTGTAGCATTAAATTTTGTTGAGCTCCGTTGTCTGGCACCAGCAGTTCGTGGCATATCAAACTAGGCTTATTTAGAACGTTAGTAGACAGAACATTTGCAGTTTACTCCCTTTAAGCATCGCTGGCCTACTGCGAGTTTTGATACAGATTGCTCTCCACTACCGCTATTTCTTTCAACAATGGAAGTTTTCGTCCTGTTTACAGCAGCAGGCCGGAGCAGCATATCTATTGTTGTGTTTGTCCATTTATTTTTGAGCGGTACTATACTTGTCAATAACTCGGGTTGATATCTCCCATTAACACAGTTCTGCAGGACTCTAGCAAACTTGTTGATACCATGCACAAGAGTTCAATAGGAAGGCGACCAGTTTAAATCGGTTATTCTCGGTGGCGTATCTGTGCCAGTGTTAATTTGGTGTATAGCTGAAGATTGCACTGATTGTCTGAGTGCGACAATAATCAGCATGGAAGCACAAAGACCCGGAGGCAGGTCTGAAAGAATTGTTGTTGAAGTAATTGATGGGTCCTTGAAGCCCCGCTGATTTTCCAACCCACCCAAATTTGTCAAAATGTTAAGTTTTGCTTTCGTTTGGCAAATAAAAGACTAACCCCATTTTGACTAGTGAGCTGTTAAATTTGTATTTATCCCTTCACCCAACTGGTTAGATTTTAGTTAACAGGTTGTAGTTATTTGTAGAGAGGTAGCAATTGAATCTGTGGACAGCTTTTACTGTTTGAATTAAAAAGCAATTTAATATAAAGACCGAAAGTTCGATTCGTAATTGAAAAGTAAAACACGTATTTTCAATTGGCTACAAGGAAAGTAAAGCTTATTGGGAGTTGTAAAAATATGTATGGCGTTATATTTATTAATTTAAGAAACTGTATTCGGGTACTGAAACAATTGTTGGTTAAGATGAGCATAAGCTAATTCTCGTTTAGGTGAAAAATGACCGTTGCCCTACTGCTAAGGTTGTCAATTTTTAATGATCATGTTTCTCATACCAAGACGTGATAATTAGAAATTATCCGAACAACTGTTAAAAGCCGTAGACGGCATCTATTTCATTTGCAAACAATTAAGATTTTTATGTACTGGTGTTTAAGTAAAAAAAAAATATGGGAAATTTGGATGATTTTCAATTTGGTGACTGGTGCCAGTCAGTCAGAGGTAAAGATAGCAGTATTCGCTTTTAACGCCTCTACATCTAAGAGTGGAAAGGGAATTGACAGTTTACAGAATAACGTACACCAGAAAACCAACAGTTCAAATATTCCCTTAATCATTGAAAGAAATTTCGCTATACATTCAGATTTTAGGCATATAAAGCGAAATACGAACTTTTTCATTCAGACCAAAACAAAAACATGACGGTTACTAACATAAATTGTGAATACACCAAGCTGTGGCAAGTATTGTCCCTTTACCATCATGTAATAAGTCTATAATTATAAAAGTATGGCTCATTGGTAACTAATTCGATAAAATGTTTAACTTTTGAAAAGCTATATGTAGTGTGGGTTGTGTTTTTCAAACATTTTATAATCTGTGTAACCTGCTTTTAAATAATCATCGTTTTATTGCTCTTGACTGGATGCACTTCACTATGCATAGCTGTATCGTTAAAGGTATATAACCTAATATTTCTGTTTGCGTTTTTGAAAAAAAAATACAGATAATTTCGTTATATCCTTATTGTGTAGCCATAGGGAAAGTCCGGAAAATTTGTCGTTAGAAACAATGGCCCTAGCTGTACATAAATAACACTCCTATCTAACCAACAGCCATACATTTCACAATCCACCCCTTGCCTGGTGGTATAATAAAAAAAAGTCATTGTCATAATCAGTCTTGCTGATCGTTGAAACTGTAAAAAAAAATGTACAGAGAGCAACCTGAAACTTGTATCTCTTCGTCTTCATCTTTGCTTTCGTGCCTTTAATTTAAGATTAAAAATTAGCTACTGCTCGCAATATTTCAAACCTCACCTAGACTGAAACTTGTCTCACTGGACTTCGTCTGGATTCACCTGCAAAAACTGCACACCCCTATTAACATTAGAATCTGTTTAATTCACGCGTACTTATAACATGCCACTCATACAAGCTTATAATTTATAACTTCACACAAAATTTTAAAATGGCTATGGTATGTGTTTATTAATGCAATGGCTTACAACTATGAGACGTACTTATTTCGATTTATTCTTTTAAAAAGAAAAATCGTTTTCCCTTAATGGCCTTCAATTTTTCCCAAAATCCACTCATGGCTGCATATTTTAATCACTCCCGCGATTAATTCCTAAAAACTACTGTTATAATCGGAAACGTTAACTTGCTACTCGGGAATTACATTATGCATTGAAGACTTCCAAAATTATTTTTGAATCCTAAAGCCCTTCAGCCAATATACTGTACTCTGGCACACTCCTGTTTATGCACTCCTGTGATTAAAAAAAAAGACGATAATTTTATAACCATTAGTCATTAAAATGCTGGCCTTGAATCAAATAATCCAGAAGTCGGACTTTAAGCACCAAACTGCTAGAAAATGAACAAATTTAAAAAAAAAACATCCAACAGCGTGGATTTAGTAAACCAAAAAACGCCGATTTTAATTTTCTGAAGCAGTTAACTAGGTCCTTAAAAAATGACCTTGATTAGGGCTAAGAAAATTCTTCAAATACTAATAAGGCTACTTATTTTAATAATTGTAATCCTAAATTATTAAAATATAAATAGGCTACGTCCCATTTTAGCTGTATAGCACAGATTTAATTTTAATGTTGCAAGGCAGAACTACTTAAAACTATCCAGCCTTAGAAATGATTTTTGTCAGATTTGATGCTGCGTTGTTTTTGGGCTTGCGTCTGGCCACCCCGCCATTTTCTTGAGTACCAGATGGCCCAAATTGTCGTTTTGTCACGACGGGTGTTGCACTCCAACTTCAATAGATATATTGTGCACTTGTTAGAAATTATAATTTGTCATGACTTCGTTGACATTACACAACAGTTAAAACCTTGTAACTCCTTATTTATCTTACCATTTTCCTAAATTTGTGTGACAGGTATTTGTATTCATGAATTTCCACGATTGCTTAACTATTATTTAATTACGAGTGCATTTTCTGAATTATTGAATGTTAATACTTGACTTATATCAGCGCTATAATTTTTATAAGTATTAAAATATACTCTTTCATCTGGTAACCCTCGTTACCACATTTGGTATGATCTGTACCCCATACTTGTTGGATTAATAAGTCTAATCTTTTTTTTTTGGAATCGACTTTTATTTAGCGATTTCAACTTCGTAACGATTCCTTTTTCTTATTAGCATTACTTTTGACGCGTTTGGACTCAGCAGTTAGGCTGAATTGAGAGGACACATGTCTGTCACTCTAGTTATACTTGTGAACCGTGACTTACGTGTGCATAGGGGTGTAGTCCAAAGCCCCTCAGTCACAACTTAAATAAAAAAACGTTTGTCAAATCTTTAACATACCTTCTGCTTGAATTCAATAAATAAACGCTGTCCTATAGTAAACCCTAGGTATTTGGACGATTCTTACCGTACCAGTAATTTGCCGGGACCTAGGTGGAACTGGATAATTATTTTAGTCGTAGCTAATCTTCAGATAGTGTGCAACAATACTGGCGTATCGTCGTATCATAAGTCTGAAGCCTTTTTAGATTTATTTCATGCTCCTGACCCACGGCTGTGTACTGAAGTTGTATGTTTATTATGTATTTTTTAAAATGCTGTCCTCGTTCAAGGTACGTCTGCAGAACTCGATGTACGGAGACTCCTCGGCCAACCATTTTGGGTGGAGGAGGCATTCTCTAGGAATTGATCTGCCATGGTGACCCGACACTCGTCAGCCCTGCTGGATGTTGCACTCACGGTGGTCTTATGCTACTTTGACTCAATCGACCTTGCCTGACAGACCTCTTTCTCAGTTTGCCTTTTTCCTCCAACAACTGTACAATGTATTGTCATGAACAATTGTAAAACAACAACAACAATGTAAAACTTCTGTACCTTATAATATAAGATTGTAACTTGGTGCAATGCCTAGCCAACAATGTAATAGCTCAGTGCTAGGGTAACAAAATCCCCAACCCTCATTCTGTTTTTTCCTGTAACCAAGTAAGTCCTCTTTCGAAATATACTCGAAATTGTCCACCATTAGTCTTCCAACTGCCCAAATTTAACCATTCATGGCCCCAAATCTCTCACTACAATCATCCTCATCACATTAGAATAATTATTGGTAGGGATAATGTCATGGCAGGCGAGCCCAAACATCTTAGAACTGAACCATTAAATTAACATCAATGGCAACTCCTGTTTCAGTAGTAATTTCGTTCCATCACTGAACCATTCTTCACCCTACCCACCTCATAAGTAAATTCTGCCCGACATTGCCGACCTGTCCCTGCAAAGGAAACGTCTACAAAATGAGACAGAGTATGACACAAAAGAAAGATTGGCGAAAAGACGAGCATGGGGCAGAATTTAATGAGCTTGAATAGCATGTGGATAGGACTTATCAGGAAGGGAACCACATGTAAATTTAAAAAAACCCGTCGTGTGGAATAGGCCTAGTAGGGACCTACTGGGGAACTCCATGTAAAATCTGAAAACGAACCGTGTACCTACCTCCTGGGTGGTATGGAAACCGGTACTTACGTCAAGCTCAGTATATCGATGTATTTTCAATATTCGAAAGTTCATAAAAGCAAGTTTTATACAATTTCAATACTCCCTGTGTCGCCCTATTTGTCACGCTGTAAAGCACTTGTGAGAGTTCTCACAATGTGATAGCTCATAATGTATTTACACTCCCGAGACTCTCGAATGTTGTTAATTCCTCATTCTCTCTAGTGCAGTTAACAATTCGTCATACTCACCATGAGAATTCTTTTTGAGCACCCGCACTACCCCCTCCTATCCATCCAGTTTCAGGAACCCCAAAATGTTGGCAATTCGTCACTTTGAACCCATCAAAATTTTTTTTAGAGTTATCACAATGCAAAAGATCACATAGCATTCGCATGACCCCTCCAGTTTTGGGAACCCCCACCCAATTTGGTAATTCTGTTGATAATTTGTAATTTTCACACTCTGAAAGCTTTTGAGAGTTCTCACAATGTAAATGCTCAAAAAGCTCTCGCACTATCCCTTCGGGTGATGTCACTTCCGTTCACGTGACCTTTACGCTCGGAGGTGGACACATTCAGTTGGCAAAAAGACTCGTGAAGCAAAAGGACACTGAATTAGCAAAAAGACAAATTTTGGTGGCAAAAGGCACTTTCCCATGGGTGACCTGGACCCACTTTGACCTCGACGCGGTGACCCATCTTGGTTATGGCTGCTCTTTCAGGATGCAAAAGGTAACAAAAAGCACTTTCCCACCCTCCGTCAGATCGATGAAATCCTGCGTTAGGGAAGCGGACCCCCCTCTCCAAAAACCACGCGAGGGACGCGAGTGTTCCCTCCCCACCCTTCTCTATCTCAACGAAATCCTGCATGAGGGAAGCAGGGCATCCACTCTCCCCCTCCTCCAGATTGACGAAAAGAAGCGGGCATTTTCTCACCCTCGTCCATATGGACGAAATCCTGCGCGCAGGAAGCGATTTATATGAGGGTCTATTTATGTAAGGACAGGAGGTAGTAAAAAGCAGTTTCCCACCTTCCTTCATATTGATGAAAACGGAAAAAAGGCAGCAAAAATCACTTTTCACCCCTCCTCCAGCTCGACAAAAAATCATGCACGGGAAGCGGTTTTTTTTGGGGGTGGGGAGTAGGAGCGTGTGCCCGTGCCATATCGTAAAAACCTTCTACTCACGAGCATGTGGACCAGCAATTCATGGTTTCTGCAGGCATCCAATGCACACGGAGGAGCAAATGCAGCACAAAATCGGCAAAAATTCTCGTAATAATTGGCTGTTTCGATCGTGTCCCAAACGCGATGGAAACAGCCAATTATCGCGAGAATTTTTGTTTTCTTTCCGCAAAACGACCACTATGCTTTACTTAAACTGAAAAGACCAATAATTATTATTATACAATAATTATGCAATAATTATACAATAATTATACAGATCGAAGCTTTTCTGAATCGTCGCTGACAGACAAACAGTGGATCTATACAGTATATCGTACTTATAGGATGCTGCTTGTTTCATGCTCTTTTTAGTGGCATGACGAAACATTCGGAATCGTTGGGTTCTTACATAGACACATAAACCAATGCCAAAAAGAATGATATTACGGATTGGTGGACAAAATGCAATGGGGGATAGTATCACTACGTCAAGTAGAGTTAAATATCGTAAACCCAAACTTAAAACATAAACATTAAACTAAAGCAAACCGGCACCGTAAAACGAAACCTCACACTGCCTCTCAGCAACTGGATATTGTGCCAAGGAACACTCTGCAGGTTCGGTCAAAACGAACTACATTGTTGTGCGGTTTCGAGTGTGTAAAGAGCCGGTAGCTTCCCTATAATTGGTTGGTCCTCCTTACGATGAAATCTGCTGTCCTCGAATATTTGCGTGAAGAAATCAAACTCCTTGCTCGTTTTGTTGCATCTGCCGGTGTAGCCCAGAGAAACCTTTCGTGTCTAGGTATTCACTTAGGTATTCGGCCCAAACCTGATAAAGTTGCTGCCGAGTCTTGCCGGTCGTTGACTTGTCTACTACCTCGGAGCTGGATAAAATGTCAATAGATGCTGCTGTTACCATCCTCCTGTTTGGCTGCTTTTAGTCGAAGATATGATTCGCATATTGCAGGTATGGCATTATGTATGGCTATCCGTGACCAATGCACATCGATTCAGCTCAATTGTATGCAAGCCAGTGAAGTGGTGTCAAGAAGGTGCACCCTTACGCAATACCCACAGAACCTGCACCCGGGTGCATAGGTGATGATGCGATTGCATGACACGTAATGCATTGATGGATTTCACGGGAAACACAGGCAGTCGCGAAGGGCAATGGGATGGAGACGACCAGACACTGCAGGTGACCGTCCGTTGTGTGTAGCTTTTGATGAAGCCATGTGCCACTGAGGTCCGCGTTGTGTTTGGCATCACAGATTTGGAGGCAAGAGAGACATGCCCACACCCTGCTGCCTGATATGCTGGTTCTAGCCTAAAACCAAACGAAAGCAGAAAAGACATGGGGAAGGAGTGACTGTAGGTTATTGGATGAAGAATGATATTTCTGTGGGGAAAGCCGATCTATTTATGTGTTACGTTGCTTCCCAATTCCTTTAGTGTTGCTAAATGGATAAGAACGATTTGAAACAAGAATACAGAAAAGCATGTAGACAATAATAAAGAAATATTAAAAAGAAAGAAATAGGCAGTAATAAAGAAATATTAAAATACAGGAATACTGTCATGGAGGAAGTTTTGTAGGGAGGAATCGACCAGGGATCCTTACAGCCTGCCTTATAAAATATCCACACAAAAACGGAACGCCATCACGAACTTACATACCATCCATCCAATTCAGTGATGGATCCAGCTAACGAAGCAGAAACTATGAAACAATTACTGGCCGATTAATTCCCAAGCATTTCATTTACAAGTTGGTTTGATGCATAAGATTATCCAGGAAAGCATTAGAGCTGTCATGTTGGGATATACGGCCCATTTACTGTTGACCAACTTCGTAATGCTGGAGATAAAGCCAAATGAACTCTGCACTAGGACCAGATCGTTCCGTTAACTGTGCTTCCACATATTACGGAGGAGTTTGGTGAATTTAATTTTGATTTTTCTGAACTGGTGTTTGACTGCCCGGGTTTTCCTGAAAGTTTGGAAAATAGCGTAAATCGTCCTTCATCCGAAACCAGGCAGCAAACTAGTGGCGATTTGTTTGCTCCGTGTGCTCTTATGCGCAGGTAGGCTTAGTTCTTCTTTGAAAAGCACTCTTTACTTTCTCCTTTGCAATTTGGGTACTGGGTACAGAGGAGTACTGTGCAGGCTGTTAAAAATTACGTCTACATAGTTTCTGAATTTTAAGAAAGGGGCAGTCATTGCCTGACGATTGCTCTTTATAGTGCCAATGTGTTTACCTGTGTTTGATACCCAAAGAAGTTCTTCAAACTAAGAAGATACTCCGTACCTAAGAACGTCTACAATCTTATTGACGAATTCCTCTTGGATATAAATGTCAGTCTGGGAAGCCAATCTATGAAGAGGTTGCTTACAAGGGTCCTGCCTGAGTCAAGTTTTATGGCTGGTAATAATGGAGAAGGTTTTATAGGCAATCATTGGATTTACTGCGGAAGAAACTCAAGCTCAGGTTGTTGGCGATGACAACATGGTCATCCTGACTGAGATCTCATTGTTGAAATTTGAGGAAGTGTGGAATTCGATTTCGCTTTCAGCTTCTCACTTGGGCCGAGGTACGTAAGTTGACCTTTAATGCGAAAAAAAGGTAACCTTATTTCATCCTTCTGGACACAATCATACACAAGGAAAACATCAGTGGCTCTTATGTACGAAAATCATACCTGCGTACACGTGTGCGTCATCTGCATTTCAACGAACAGATTATCATGCCATCTGATAGTATCCACTATTTGGGCTTGCATACAGATACTCGTTTTTTTGTGGGATTACCACATCGAAAAGCTAGGTACCAAAGTATCCACTATGATCAATCAAAATCTCATTGTGGCATCTAAACAGTGGGGAATCCTTTCCATTGTTCTTCGTCTGATTTTTCTAAGGTGTTTGGTGCCCTTATTGATTTATGGAGTGGAAGTGTGGGGCTAAACAGCAATAATTACCAACGCTTCCAAAGCCCTAGACATGCATGCAGACCTCTTCTTCTCATTCTTACTACAGTTTACAGAACCATTCCGATAGAAGTACAGTTTATTATGGCGGGTTTTCCTTCATGCTCTACCAAATGGCCTGAATTTTTTTCATAAAGAGGGGTTAATACTGGGAATTACAACTTTGTTTCCAGGCGGAAATTGAAGCCGTCTTGATGGCGATGTTTTATGCTCAAGGTAACTTTTCGTGGTGGAATTGGACATTTATTCCAATTCTATGGCTACCATACAAGCCATTACTGGATTTAAACCTCATAGGAAAGAAGTTGATGCAGCTAGGAAATTATTTTATGAATTTAGTGAGAAGTTTACTTTCCGTCTTGGTTGGATTAAAGCCCACGTAGAAATTCAAGGCAATTAGGCTGCCGGTCAAGCTGCAAAACAGGCAGCGCGTCAGCAGGAAATTTCCATACTACTGACACTGAAGAGGTGGAATCTCATTGATAAGGAGAGGCCTATTCATCAGTTTACCAGCAGTTTCTTTTAGAGAGAAGTCGTTTCCAGAGAAGACTGTTCAGTTGATTTCCAATCGTGGTCATTACCTGGAGCAGATTAAGAAGCGGAATCATCGTGGTTGTGATTTTGGTGGCCCTCTCAAAGACAGGAATAATATCTTGATTGATTATCCTTTAGCTGTTCGGACCCAGGCTAGAGCTAAGTTCCTACCTAGTGCTGAGCATAGCGGTTTCGGTTGGAAACCTGCCTGTGTGACTTTAAAATACCATTTTTAAAATTCAGTGACGCTGTCATTGAAGGCCATGACTTAAAGTAATGTGCAATGCTATGGTTTGGTTCTAATGGCTCACTTGGTTGAGAATTTTAGGAGTGATGTTATGTTGGTGCAGGAGATGTTTGTTGCCTTTAAAGTTCTTATTGCAACCATCTTGACCACTTTTGAACTTTTCCTAACTGTTTTTATAATGTCTGCTTTCACAATCTCCATGTTTTGTATATTGCATGATTTACCTTTAGGATTGTGATAACTGTAATCATAGTTGTTTTTTGTTTTGTTTAATTGTAGCGTGTGCTTTGTATAAATTAGCCATCACTTGCTCTAATTAGCTATCAATTGCCAAGAAAAGAACAAAAAAAAAACATTGTTTAAACAAAATAAAGTACAGGATCAGTACAGCACATAAACAACAAAACTGACCATAATACAAAGATTAATTAGAGCATTATGAACAGTTTAGTGGTTTATGTGCTGTACTGATCCCTGTTGTTTATTTTTTTCTAAACAATGTTGTTTTGTTGTTTTCTGATAAAGTACTAACACTACACTGGGATTGATTTTATGTCGTTATCTTTTGCTTAAGTTTTCTAATAGTGATTTTTTGGATTAATTGTATTAACTTTGTCTTTGGGCTTTTCCCCTCTGGCTTTGGGACAAATTGAAATATTGTGCACATGGGTTCGTTGAACTGTTGCTTTGCTGGTCCCATGCTATATACTCTGTGGATGTGTGCGAATTAAAATGTGGTGTATTTCCATCATGGGATTATGACTAAATGCCTGTAATCCAGATTCTTGCCTAGACATGACAACGATACTATTTGTGCCTCGAGCCGAGGAAGGTAATCTAGCTGGTGGGGCAAGTTAGGGGAGAACCTCCGGTCTGTCACTGGCTGCACCCTTCACAAGTAGCTACTCTTTTCTGGACAGTCGAGGAACCCATCACCCGGTCATGCTGCAATCACTATCCTGTGTGCTCAAAGTTGAGGTACCAAATCGTCTGCAGATATCTAGGTACTGGTCAGGGTGTCATACTTAGTAGAGCAGCCTGCCCACTGCCTGCTACTGAGACTCGGACTTTTACTGGAAGATTTGTCAGCATGAGACTGACATTTCTCCCAATGGCAGCTAGCACCTGTAATACCAGGGCTGGCTTATTTTTCTCTCCAGAACAGGTGGTGTTGGCTAACATATGTATCACGCTGTCAGAGAATAAGTCCTGCAACCTTTCCAATCTGACGCTAAGTCTCCTGAAGGGAGTTCAGAGAAAGAAAGACTAAGTCCAACTAACTACATAGAACCGAGAATGCTGCGTTAGGCTTTTTCTCAGAACGAGATCACAAAATACATCAACAATGGTCGTTGGCACAGCAACTTGCTGCAAAGACTTGTAGGCTGGATGACACCAGATTCTGGAGACTGCAGGTGTTGGGCTAAACAACGCCAAACAGCTACAGAGAATCGTTCATGGTACAGACTTCCATAAAGTTGCCTTTTACAGAGGTGTTTGTGGTGTTTGGCATCAGAGATACGGTAGTAAGATGAACAAGCCCACAGCTTGCTGCCCGTGATGGTGGTTCCAGCCACAATCTAAATAAATGGTCAAAAGAGAGATGGAAAGTAGATGCTAGAGGTTAATGGGATGACGAATGACATTTACTACGGAAAATCCAATTGATGGATGTGTTTGGTGGCTTCCCATTCACAGAAATTTCTCGAATCAGTGTTGCTGTACTCATATAAAACCATGGGCGACACAGCTGCAGCAGTGCAGTAGTGGGTGAGCACTTTATCTCGCAAGGTATGTGTTCTGTTTTCAGGGCCTTTTACCAGGTGTTCCTTGTGATGGACGAAGATACAAAGAACATTAGGTGTTTTACAGCTTGTTATTTGGCGTATTCAGCCATAATCCTTCCATTGGTTTCTCATTTTTATTATTCTTTCTGTACATACAGCTGTTCTTTATGTATGCTGCTGTTGAAAAGCTAGGTTTGCAGAAAATACGTGATTATTGCTAGCTACATTAATGTCCTGTTTATGCTCTCCATGCATCCTTTGATTTCAGGACAACACACTCCTTTTATTATGTGTTTAATCACATTGTTTGTGAAAAAAGAGGTTAGATTAGAGTTGCCCAATTCTTATACATTTTCAGATTCTGAAATTTCTTGCTTGCTTGCCTTACTGCTATTACTACAGGGTGCCAAACAATGATAGCCCCCCCCCCCATCCCAGAGTAAACTAAGTATCATAAGAAAAGATTAAAGTACCAACAGGTAGCCCATTTTATTGTGGGTTTACATTCACAAGCTTAATTTCAGTGTTCACTCCATTGGCGTCACGAACAGATTAAAGAGAGCAGGGTAGGAAGACAAAAATGAGTCAAAATGCTCCGTGTTGAATTCCATTTTCTGAATATGGATGAAAATTTTGGATTCATCTTGAAGGACAATGTTGAAAAAAAGAAGCTTTCTGAAATTCTAGCAACTATATTTAGTCGTACTAAGGTGGAGGAGCACATTGATGTTGTGCTTCGGGAAATGGGAGTTCAACACAGATGTGGAGTGCACTGCAGTGCAGCATCTTCTAGGGGGGGGGGCTGTCACGTGTTTTTCTTAATAGCTCCGCTCACCGGGTGTGCATGGACCTGTAGTTGGGCTTAAAATGCACGTGGTGATAAGCCCCACCCTGACACCAAGTTTCACGATGTCCACATTGCTGGTTATGGAATTATTACCAAATAACCACGCGGCCGTAACCAACACAGATCTTTTTGAGTCACTTTTGCCTTCCTACCCTGCTCGTCTTCAAGCTGTTCGTGACGCCAATGGAGTGAACACTGAATATTGAACTTGTGAGTTTAAACCCACAATAAAATGGGCTACCTATTGGTACTTTCATTTTTTTCCTAGCATGCTTAGTTTACCCTGGGGAGGGGGCTATCATTGTTTGGCACCCCTTATAAAATTTTTTGTTACACCAGGTACTTCTGAGTTATATTTGAGCATATAATACGCACCACTATAGAGCCTGCACAGTCGTATGTTAAGATTAGTCTTGACCAATGGCCTTTCATGCCTTTACATAATGTGGTACCAAAATGATGCTGCCTAATGAAAAACTCTTTGTTTTGTAACCTTTCCTCTATTATGAATGAATGGTTAAGAATTTAAATTTACATAAATGTTCGCTGCCTCAGTTCAGTTTGATTTCATGTTGTGATTTTTTGTCTTACATTTGTGTTACCAGTGCTACGTCAACTAGAAATATATTTCTGTTATATTCCAGTAGGCTTTGTGTCTTCTTATTTCCTTTTTATTTTTGCATTTAACAGTTACTGGCTAATTCACATAACTCGTTTTGCTCATAACCACTCCCCACAACTTGTTTGGCTCAATGGATTAAGCATATATTTTCATAAAACACTAAACATCACCCACAAGTCGTTGCCTCTTCAGACAGACGTTGGCTTTGACGCTGCAGGTTTGCGTGGAGTACGTTTTTTTTAGAAATATCTGCAATTGTAATATTTTAAACATAAAATTTCTTTAGAGTGAGGAACTATATAGCGTTCTTAGCTAGCTGGCAATATATAGTTAAAATATCAATTTTCTAGCCCAAATTAACCAATTTAAATTGGTAACTAAATGGTCAGTAGATCCACAGTCTATGAAAGATAAGTCTTCAGTTTATTTCCACTTGTTTTAGAATAATATGCTATTATTGTTCAACACCATAATCATGCCAGAAGAGCAAACATAGCAGTGAATACCTCGGCTATATTTACCTCTCTTTTGTATCATATTTCCGAGCCCATCCTTCTTATGATATTCCTCCAACCTAGATTGGATCTTCAAGCATTATTTCTACTGAAGTTGTAATTACTAGCATGACATCGTGTTAATTTTTTTTGTTTGGGGAGTGATGGATGGATACGTTGCATCTAAAACAAGTGTTACTTTCTTTCATCTTAAATCTAGTATTTGGATTAACTGAATTTCAGCCGAGCTAGCTGAAGTTTATTATTCTGCATTTATGGCCACTCTTGAATCATCAAAAAATAATAACACTTCAACTGTTTTAGTAATCTCGTTTACCCAAGCTTTAGAAAAACCAGAAGCATTCGGTGGCATTCTGACCGCAGATCCCTACCATTCCATGCTAAATTTTTCTCTTCAATTTTGAAACCATATTTTTATAACTCCATCACATGTTCTTCTAACCTGTTACCTTTGTTTAACATGCATTTATTAGAAAATTCCTGCTTCCTATGGTGGGTGAAATATCTTAATACAGTGGGTTGCTGAATGTTTTCTTGCTGAAATTCCCATAAACCTTTGTGGATAGTTTTATTTCTCGGAATCATCATGCAACCTAGGGATACATACTATCATATGGCTCTAAATGTTTTAAAACCATCAATACGCTTTTCATCCACATATTTTTAGGTTACTGTATTTACTACAAAATCGAAAACCCCTGTATGCATTAAGTAAGCCTTGATGTTACTTTGCCATGTAGGATAATTAATACGTGTTTAATATAGGTGTTATATCCATGCAACTGTACTCCCTGACACAATTTTAAATTAAAATATCTTCTCTTTAAATTTCACTTCTGTAAGTTTTTGTCAGCACTTATTTCCTTGTATTGTGTTACTACTCAAATCTCTTTTAATGTATGCAATTTAAGCATTTCAAATTACTGCATTTGGTTGTTAACTCGATGCCCAACAAAGCAATATGTCCCTTTAATCCATAGAATTTGTGAGGTTAGCCATAGAGGGGATTGGTCTAACAAGTGACAGGTTGGCAGACGATCCCGAATCTCTGGCTTCGACGTTGTTTCTGTACAAAATAAACTGTGTATAGCCCTAATGGTTATGTTACTGCAGCCCTTGCGTCCATGTTACTGATTGTCGGTACATCTGCAAAGTGAGCAAGGTCGCAAAGTAAGATAGAATGGGATTTTGTGTGTCTGTTTGTCAGTGAGTATGTTTGTCCATTTAACACAAGGTAACGTACGTATTTTGTTCTGATTGGGTTGAATTTTCATAACAAGAGCGCTGCCATGCAGGAAAGAAACAAGTTCGAAGAAGAAATTCCTTCCTCAAACATATTAGAGACAAACCAGTTCCAATATGAATTCCTTGTACTCGTCACGTTTAAATGTTTGCTCTCTATCGTGCACACTAGACTGCCTTATTGACGGAATGAATGAAGCGAGAATTTTATTCTGATCTGGTAGGAATTTCATGACTAATAGATCTTTCGTGCATGAAATTCACGAGTTCAAAGTTAAAATTCCTGCCTTAAATATTTTTGGATATAACTGCATTTCCTGCAGATGGCTAAGCTGATTTAAAAGCTGGGTTAAGGGACCCGTGTGTCTATGGCTAGAAACCCCGAGTACTACATGAAAAAAGCAAAGCCATTTGAAAGTACTTTTATTATCAACAGCCTATGAGGGATAAAAAGGACTTTGGCATCTATCACGCACAGCAAATATTTACACAACTGAGGCTTAAAAAAAACAGAAACTACCCGAAATCTCACTGTCAATAGAACAAATAAAGGATTGGAAAAAAGTTTGCCATACAATGAGGGAAAGTTTTGTATTTAAAGGAAAGAATGTAACCGCTAAAGGGTAAACAAGAAGTTTGCAACTCACATGTAATGTTCAGTTGGCTAGAAGACTAGATAAATATTTTATTACTGCAAGCTGCTTTGCAAACCTTTTGTTACTTCAGTAAATTGCTGGATTTGTAAAATTTCTGTGTTGAATTTACACAGTGTCAGACAAATTTATGTGCACTTAACCATGTTGAAGTGGAGGCATGGTTTTGATTCAGACGCTCTCTATTCATAGTTTTCATTGATCAACCGAGAGCAGTTACCATGCTTAAGCCGGCAACAATATGAAGATTGTTTTAAAAAAAATTTTATGGACCGTAGAGCAAATGCAACAACTTGCAGGTAGGTTTTTATCAATAACTAAAAAGGAAGTTACTCACTACTTGTATGATGCCTTGTTTTATTATATTAAATATCGAACATATTGCTTTTGATTAGTATATTTATTTTCCCTTACACAACTTGGTACATTCATGAATAAGATTTATAACAAATAACCACATATATACAATATTTTTAATCCGAAATTCATCTTCTGTAGTTTTCTTTGTGCAGCAGTGCCGCATTCTATATATATGAATATAACAGATTTTTTATTTCTTTTCAATTTTAGTTTCCTTTCCATCATCTACTAATCCATCCCTGATAATGTGTTCCATTTGTCCTTTCTGAAAACATTCAGTCGAAAAGTCTGAAATCCTACCACTGTGCATGCAATCCAATATTTGTATATTAAAAAAGCAGTATATTTATTTTGCTAGGATTGAATCAATTTTGACATGTGGTTGTACTGTGTACCGCTATCCTAGCAAACACGTGCAATTTAGGTGCAAAAAACACCGGCTTTGTAGCCAAGAAACATGATACCTAAGGATGCGGGCTCGTCAGAGGTGCATTTTTATCTCATTGTTTCTGCCCATTGCATTAAAAGGTTTCAAGTTACCCATTCCTTTCCACCTTTACATTTCAAATTTGGTATACACCTACTTAGAACCACCCTTTAGGAACCTATAGTTTCATAGTGAAAACCTATTATAACAGGAGTTATTAATGATAGGCTACTTTGAGTTATTGGCCTATTATGGGGACAATGCAAACAACGGTAGGAGCAAGACCATTGCTTCTATCATGACCATACTTAGTGTACACATAGGGTTTGGCTGTAGGTACGAACATGCAAAGTTGCGTAGTGATCAGAGAATTTTAGAAATTGTAGTTTACATTCGGTTACAAGTTACCATAGTACGACAATTACAGTTATTCGCACCTAACTTGGCAGGCAAACGGGATGTGATATAATAGCCATACATGCCAGCTTTAGTAGCGATCGGATCATTGCTCCAGTTAAAGTTTATAAAAAGGCTGTTGCGTGGTTATTTATAACTAGCACCCAGATGCGAGGAGCGACAATCCTTGGAATAGTCTCGAATGCTTCAGGGAAAAAATATGTCCGAGCCGTTTCAAGCATAAATTCGCAGGTGGTAGAGAGATATTGGAACTTATAACCTCCAGTAAATGTTACTGTATTGTGAGAAATATTCCTCTGGTCTATCTCCCCATTATTAACCCTCATCACACCTTCAGTTAATTTAATATCCGTTTGGTTTTTTTTGCCACTCCTGTAATTTATTCTCAAATAAAATACTCAAGTAGGTACAATGGAATTTTGAAGATTGTTTGTATTTACCAGATTTAACCAAGACACACGCTAGTGTTCGCCCGCCAAGACAAAACGATAACATCCAGATAAAATATATATGACCATGGCGACCACTAGACACGTTGTGTCTTTACAGCAAAGGCAGTTATGAATTTGAATTTGAATTTATTTCCAAGCCCTCGGCCTTGCGCCATGCGCCCTACTACAAAAGGTAAAGTACCGTTATACACAATGTCAAACAGGCAAAACAGAACTGGAAGCATACTGGACCTAGTGGAACAAGGAGCAACGTGGGGAGATCAGGCTTAAACTCTAATTCCAGTCTTCTTGACAAAGTCTGCTACTGCCCGCAGTCTAGCACTCGTACTTGGAGTCAATTGAAGGGATAGCAGACCCTCAGCATCCTGCACCCTCTTTATTAAACCAGATATCCCCCGCCGTAGGAAATGAAGATTCCTGCACTCAAGGGGAATGTGCTCTGGGGTCTCAGTCAAACCACACCTCTAACATGCTGCCGATTAACTTGGCTAATACGATTGACCTTGGCAGCCTTTCCCTAGTTGAATGATATCACTACCTTCAAAGACCGACCATTTTTGGAAACTTTGCGGGTTTTTCTACCAGTTTTGGTGTTGAGTGGATTACTACTTACTACTAACTACTACTGGTAACGCTTTTTTGTATCACGAAAACAAATTCTTCCATGCGGTGAATAAAGCTGGTTCTTAGCTCATTTTACAGGTATTGCTCTGGAGATGTGTCCTTTTATATGGACCTTTTTAATGGGCAAGCGGTTCAGAAGTTATAGAGCTCCAAACGACCAAATTGATTGTTTTACATTGTTTTAAACATTGTTATTATGCAACAATGCCAAACTGAACATTAAATAAATCCGTGCGTTTGCAAGGAGATACTTCAGTACTAATAAGAAATCCCTATTATTTGAAAAAAAGATGAAAGTGTCCTCAAAATCTAACGAAAGCAAAACTTTAAAAAAAATGGACTAGAAAACTAAATTGGTGTTTCCATCTCATAACTGCTAAGAAAAATATGGATTTCATCAATTTGGACCAAAAATTTCTGATACCTGCCCCAAAACAAAACTTGGTACGGATTCTCTCCAAGCTTTTCGGCCGTGTGAAATCGTGATTTCAAACGCCAAGCTCTTTCGCCAAGCTAATCCCACCGACTAAGACTTAAAACGTTAAAAGAAATTATGAAAATTGCGCCGTAAGTAATTTTCATATATTTCATTTAACCTTCAAACTATTACTCGGTAGGATTAGCTTGGCAAATGAGCTTGGCGTTTGATATCACGACTTCACACGGCTGAAAAGCTTGGCGGGAATCCGTAACAAGTTTTGTTTTGGGGTATAGATTTTAATAAGAATATACGGGCCTGAAGCCATGTTCTCTATATCCAATTAGCATTGATCTGTTGGCCCAATATCACACGACAACATTTAAACGTCCGTCTAATGTTGGCATCTAACGGTTGGCCCAACATTATTTTGTCATGTTGGCCAATGGTTGAGCCAACGTATTCGCCCCAGTTGGCAATATTTGTGTGCCTATGTTGTGCCAATGTCATAGCACCAACTTTTTAAAAATTGGTCTAATAATGGAATCCAATGGTTGGCCCAACATTATTTTTTCACATTGGCCAACGGCCGACCCAGCGTATTGGCCCAAAGTTAACAAAATTTTTTGTTCATATTTTGTGCCAACATCACAGCGCCTACTTTGTAAACATTGGTGCAATGGTAGCATCCAACGGTTGGCCAACATTATTTTGTCACATTGGCCAATGTCCAAGCCAACGTACAGGTGCAATGTTGGGCCAGTGTTTATTACCCAACCTTGTTGACAGTAGTACGCCAACATTGGGCTAATGAAGTCTAAAGTGGTTAGTATGACTCCATAACGCCAACATTGGGGCAGAATTGTCAACCTACAACTAAACAAAAATTTCTTTGAAAAAAACACGATGCTACAGGCAGGATTGAACCCGGTACCTAGCGAATTGGAGCTGTAGATGTTAACCACTACACCACATGAGCTGCTTATAAACTTAAGCTTAAACAGCATATAAAATGCTGGGGGAGGGTTGAAGTTTTCATCGTAGCAATTTTATAAAGTTTTAGGTTTTATGAAAATGTAAAAGTAAATAGTACAGTACACAGAAATAAGATTTTATAATTACACCAAAAGAAAATTACAATTTGAGGGATGTCCTGATTACCATTAAGAACAAAGGTATTCAAAGCTGTTCAAAGTAACGTTTGTTTGTTTGTTTGTGTATTCGAATACAAAAAACGTATAACGTCTTAAAACCTAACTGACGCTACTCTAACCGAAAGTTTACACTGAATAATTATTTTAACCGAAAGTAACATTACTTATGGTTAAATAATCCTATTTTACATTGGATAATTATTTAAACCAGCACCAAACTTTAGTTGTGTTGCAAGAAAATACGATAGCCCAGCGAAGGACGATCAACTGACTGGTACAGCAGATAAAGAAATGCGTTGGTCCATCGAAGTATGGCCAACATATTGAAGGTGTAGGAAAAGAAATACATTGACCCAACAAAAGACCTCCGACATACAGGTGTAGGTGAAATAGTAATACGTAGGCCCAGCAAAGGATGGCTAACTTGCTGGTACAGCAGAAAGATAAACGTTGGTCCAACAAAGTATGGCCAACATATGTTCAGGAGCAGCAAAAGAAATTCATTGACCCAACGAAGGACACCCGACATACTGGTGGAGATGAAATAGAAATACGTAGGCCCAGCAAAGGATGGCTAATTTGCTGGTACAGCAGATAAAGATAAACGTTGGTCCAACGAAGTACTGCCAACGTATTGAAGGAGCAGCAAAAGAAATACATTGACCCAATGAAGGACACCCGACATACTAATGGAGATAAAACAGAAATACATAGGCCCAGTGAAGGACGGCCAACTTGCAGGTACATCAGATAAAGATATACGTTGGTCCAACAAAGTTTGGCCAACATATGTATATGAGCAGCAAATGAAATTCATGGACCCAACGAAGGACACCCGACATACTGGTGGAGATGAAATAGAAATACGTAGGCCCAGCAAAGGATGGCTAATTTGCTGGTACAGCAAATAAAGATAAACGTTGGTCCAACGAAGTACTGCCAACGTATTGAAGGAGCAGCAAAAGAAATACATTGACCCAATGAAGGACACCCGACATACTGGTGGAGATGAAATAGAAACACGTAGGACCAGCAAAGGACGGCCAACTTGCTGGTACAGCAGATAAAGTTATACGTTGGTCCAATGAAGTATGACCAACTTATTGAAGGAGCAGCAAAATAAATACATTGACCCAACGAAGGACTGCCAATATGTTGGTGGTGCAGATAAATAAATAGCTGGGCCCAAAAACTGACCGCCAACATATTGAGGAGTGAAAAAAGAAACACGCCAGCCATGTGAAGGATGGCCAACATATTGGTGGAACTGGTAATTAATACATTGGCCCGATAATTGAACACCAACACGTTGATTTAGAAGGTAGCTGCTAGTTGAGCTACCAACACATTGGTTTAGCAGGTTGCTATATGTTGTCCCAATAAAGTGGTGTCAACGCGTTGATTTAGCAGGTTGCTGCTACCCTGACCCAAGTGGTACCAACACATTGGATTAGAAGGTTACTATTCTAACCCCATAAAGTGCTATCAACACATTAGTATAACAGGTTACTATTACTTTAGTTCAATAAAGTGCTACCAATACATCGGTTTAGCAGGTTACTGTTACGTCTGCCCAATAAATTTGTACCAACACGTTGAGTTAGCAGGTTGCACCTACGATGTTCCAATAAAGTGCTACCAACACATTGGATTAGCAGGTTACTATTACGTCGACTCAATAATTGGCACCAACATCTTGATTTAGCAGGTTGCTGCTACGTTGTCCCAATAAAGTCTACCAACACATTGAATTACAAGGTTACTATTATGCTAGCCCAAAAAAGTGCTACCAACACATTAGTATAACAGATGACTATTACATTAGTTCATTAAATTGCTTCCAATATTTCGATTGAGCAGGTTACTATTACGTCGACCCAATAAATTGGTACCAACACGTTGATTTAGCAGGTTACTATTCCCTTGGCTCAAAAAATTGCAACCAACACATTGGTTTAACAGGTGACTATTACATTAAGTCAATAAAGTTCTAACAACACATTGGTTTAGCATGTTATTATTATGTCGACTCAATAATTTGGCAGCAACATGTTGATTTAGCAGGTTGCTATTATGTTGTCCCAATAAAGTGCTACCAATATATAGGTTTGGCAAGTAACTATTATTTTAGTTCAATAAAGTGCTCCCAACACATTAGTTTAGCTAAAATTACACTGTAAAAAAAATCATTTTTTTTTACAGTTTAAAGGACTGGCAGCAGCTTTCTCACTCCTTTTGACTGTAGATTTATCGTCCAGACTGTAAATGTACATGACTGTAGAAATACACGCAAAATATTGTAAAATTACCAGAACTGTATCTTGGCAGTTACTGAAAAATAACACTGCTTGTAAATTACCATGGCTATTAATACATACTTCGAACTGCAGTTTCACAGTCCATGTTAATTCACCTTTACTGTTAATTTACATAATACAAACTGGTAGTTTACAGTCTGTGTTAAATTACCAAGACTGTATTATTACACATTTAAAACTGCTTGTTTACAGTACGTGTTAAATTACCAAGACTGTATTCTTACCCATTTTAAACTGCTAGTTTACAGTCTCTGGTAAATTACCAAGACTGTATTATTACCCACTTTAAACTGCTAGTTTACAGTGTCTGTTAAATTACCAAGACTGTATTATTACCTATTTTAAAATCCTAGTTCACAGTGTCTTAATTTACCAAGACTGCATTACTACATATTTTAAGCTACTATTTTACAGTCTGTGTCCAAGATTGTACTATTACACAGTTTAAACTGGTAGTTTACAATCTTTATTTAATTACCAAAACTGTATTGTTATCCATTTTAAACTGCTAGTTTACAGTCTATGTTAACTTATATTGACTATAATAATACGTATTTTAATAATCTAATTTCGTCTGTGCTAAATTACCATGAATGTATTAATACACGTTTTAAAAAGCTAGTTCTCAATCTGTGTTAAATTACTGTCACTGTATTAACATACACTTTAAACAACTAGTTTACAGTCTGTTAATTACTGTGAATATATTGATAAATATTTAAAACTGCTAATTTATAATATGTTAAATTACTGCATTTGAATTAGCACAAGATTTAAACTGCGAGTTTATTGTGTGTTACTGTGTGTTAAATTAGCAAGGTTTTAACATGGTTTTACCCAGTTATAACTGGCTAAAACTGGCAAAAACCAGAAAGCTGCTTCATACGCTTATTTTCACAGTAAAAGAAATTCTTCTCACAATATACAGGGTGTTCCAAAAGTCCCAGATAGGCTGAATAACTTTTAAACAGATGAGAATTGAAACTTGCAGCTTTGGGGACATCGGTTGGGTTGAGGGTTCTATCTTTTAGCATAAGATACATCACAGTACCTCCCCTCATGGGGGCCCCAGGGGGCGCAACTCAGTAATTGCAAATGGGAATGGGGGTCGAGTTGCACGTCTTATTAAAACCCTTAACAAGCTGAGAAAAATGGTGCA
>JAHWFP010055604.1:21514-80359 GCA_023313725.1 Lithobius niger | reverse complement strand
ATGTGACAATATTAAGGTCACGCATTTTTTTTTTTGGGGGGGGGGAAGGGGGCAGGCCAAATAAAATCTTGGTTGGGGCGTTACTCAAAAGTTTCAAATGGGGGAATCAAGCTGCACCTCTTAGTAAAGATCTTAACAGGCAAATAAAAACAGAGAAAAGAAAACGTTGCTACGTTGCTTCCTTCCAAAATGGTGACAATGCAAAGTTTGGAACAGGTGGATGAAGTGATAAGTGAATTTGTGGCCACATCGATAAAATTCATCTCAAGACAAAAATGTGTACTTTAGGGAAATAACATGATGAAACTCAAAGGTAGTTTTCAAAATTAGGCCATTGATTTACTGAAGTGACAGATCACTACCACAATTAAGCTTGATAATTTCGTGGACCCTTATACTTTCGTACATCGTACCGCGTGTCCCAAAATAAGGGGCTTCAACCTTGTTTTATTGTACATGTACCTTTCGGTTTATTCCCCTGGAACAGACTTGGAGGAATTTGTGTTACTTTCGTACATTAAACGGGTGCCGATTTTGATTGGAGCAAGGTAGCGACGTTTTCTTTGCACTATTTTTCGCAGCTCGATATGAACTTTAATATGACTTTCCACGCGACCCCCCCCCCAATGTCCGATTTGAAATTCTTTAGTGTAGCCACAGTCAAGATTTTATTTGTCCTGCCCCCCTCCCCTCCAATTGTGGGGCAGCTAACGTTGCTACTTTTCTTTTGCGTGTGTCTTTCAGTTTATCCACCTGGAACATTCTGTCTTGTTGTGAACATCTGTGAATCGTTTTCTAGTGACGTAAATGCTTCCAACGCAAAGTGCTATTTCGAACTTTGATGGGGCGCCATTTTTGATTGGAGCAACGTAGCAATGTTTTCTTTGCGTCAATTTTCTCAGCTCGTTATGGGCTTTAATATGACGTGCTACTCGACTCCCCTTCCCATTTGAAATTACTGAGTTGTGCCCCGTGGGGCTCCCATGAGGAGGGTACTGCAATGTCTCTTATGCCAAAAGATAAAACCCTCAACCCAACTGATGTATCCAAAGGTGCAAGTTTCAATAACCATCCGTTCAAAAGTTATTCAGCATATCTGGGACTTATGGAACACCTTGTATATGCAAATTTTTGACAGTCAGTTGCATAAATTTGCATAGATATTGTGAGAAGAACATCTTTTACTGTGAAAATAGGCATATGAAAGGTAAATAAGAAGTGAATATGAATTTTCAAAGTAAACGACGTGACATTTTCAAGTGGAGTTTTTATAATTTGCCAATATTTGACTATTGTATTGCATAATTTTTTTTAATTTAACTTCAAGTAGGATTTTGCCATATTTGGGTAAAGGAGCAAAAACATGGCAAAAAATAGCTTTTGCCGGTAAAAACCGGTAAAAACCGGTAAAAACCGGACGGTAAAAACCGGTTTTAACCAGCCTGTCATCCCTGAACTATTGGTTAAAGGTTAGTAGCCCGCTTTCTAATTGCTGGTGCCACTCGATCTTAAAAACTACATCGTGCTTGACATTAATCAAGATAGTGAAAGCAGTAACATACTGAGAAAAAGCTCCCTGCTCTTGTTAGTACATATCTCGGGAAATAAAACCAAGTCACCTAGGAATCATTACTCATGGTTTATTTTATATTTTACATAAAGGTTACATCACATATTGGTTCATTTTAACTTATTTGCAAACACTTTCTAACTTTCCATAGGATGGAAGGATCTTTTATCTCACTGAACCAGGACATATTCTGTGGATAAATTGTCTTTTGTTTCTCAGTTTTTTCTTTGCTTTTGAACCCTTTTTTTATATTTATCCTAGCAATGCACCTGAAAAAAAACAAAGAATTTGGTTAGTTAGGGGATATAGACAAAACAGATTAATAAAATAAAATAACGTTGATTATCATGGGAAAAAACTTCCGTTTGTGTGTAGGGGTTTCGTTTGTATGGCAATCAAGGGTTACCCACATAATCGAAGGGTTAAAACGTTTTAGTTTCGTCAACTTAGTTGCATAAAGGGCAGAGATAATTCCAGGGGTCGTTTTAGGTTTTAGGGAGAAAACAGTAGGAGGAAACTTTCGGCAAATCTTTAAAAAATGTTTTATTTTTTAATAACGTAGAAGCAAACAATGATATAATTTTTTGCTTACCGTGAAAATTTCTCTGCCAGTATGATGTTATTTGAAATACAAATGTGTGGTGGCCTGGCTCTACGAGCAAAACCAGAAAGAGGCCTTCACTAAGAAACAACCCAAAAGGCGGCTTCACCACATGCCAGGTAGACAGATGCAAGAGTAGCCAGATGTAGTCGTTTTGTGAAATCGCATCTAACCCTGAATGGCACTTTTGCGCTGCTGGTGTGCGGATGGGAACTTAAGCTAGGAGACTAAAACCAGAATCATACAAACAACGTAAATTTGATAACCAATAAAGCCATGAAATGAATAATACCCGCATAGGAAATCGACCAACTTGGGTTCACACTAAATTACCAAAAGGGATGGTGAGGAAAAGAGTAAACTGGGCCTTAAACCTCAATTCTGCTTTGTCCCAGTCATTCTGATTGGCAACTGTGCCACATAGTGGGCGACTTAGTCTGCGATGTTGAGATCAACAAATAGTTTTTCTTCCTGGAGCCAAGCAGTAGGCAGCCAACAAAGGCCTATGCGTTAGGGCCACGTATTTTCTTCCACTATTGTGATACCTTTGGGACTATCATTTTACCTGGACGCCTTCTTCACGCTTGAGGAACCTATTGGGCCTTTGTTCGACCAAGAGGACCTTTTGCCATTCAATTGGACGTGCGAATACTTTCATTTAGGAAGATTCCATTTTGGGACTGTTACATGCCATTTTGACGATGGAATAAAAGGAAGTCACTTCTTGGAGCCACTATTTTTTGGACGAATTTCGAGAAAACACCGCCAAAGCTATATACAGTAAAAGCTAGCCACTGTGACTAAAACCATGACACCGTTTTCGGATGCAGTTCAGAGATGGATGCTGTAAGGGACAGTCAGTGGACCTATAAGAAGGGTAGTCTTGCACTCTGCCCTGTTCTCTAGTGGCACTACACAATTTTGCAAGTCGACACTTCTGCAAAAATGGCTAGATGAAAGAATTTTTCAAAATGTCTGCTTACATCAGTGGCAAGTCCAAACATTTCAAACTTGTTCCAAGAGGGAGGATGCTACCCCTGTCTATCTACAGGGAGTGAAGAATGTGGAACTGGGCCAAACATCACCTGGGCAATGCCAAAATTCTCTAGGTTGTTGGAAGAGAACACTGAACCTTTGGCTAAATTTACCAAGCAATCACGCTCAATGTTTCAGGAAGTAGGAGACTTGGATGAGGAGATTAGTTTTCCTAAACAAAGTGTTCATCCACCAAACCACCAAGATTTGGATGAGACAACAAGCAAAAAGCCATACTTTGCTGCAACTACTAATGAAGCAGGTCACCGACCGCCACAGGATGTAAGCACTACAGCATTGCCTTCACTGCAGTATCTGGTGCCAGGCAATCGTGAAGCCCACCACCAAGCTAGGAAGCCAGGAAGTTAACAGAACTTATAACTTCCGGTATGGACATCAGGTCGATCCAGTTTTAGAGGAACAGGTGGAAAGAAAACGACAACCACAGTTTTGCTTTCAACAGGGTGTCTCCAAAACACCACTGTGAAAATTCCAAACTTTTTCCTGACGTTTTAGTACTTTTTTCCTGACTCGCTGACTTTTTAGAGAATACTTTGAGAATGGCTGCTCTCAGCTAGGGGTTCTCGAGGAAGCCTTAATATCGAAGAAAATCCTAATAATATCCAATTGGGATGACAGCTAAAGTTAAGAATCTTCCATCTTCAATTTTTTAAATACATTTATTACCACCTTCAGAAACTAATTACATAATCAGTAGCCGTATGAACAAACGTTAGCCATATGAACTTACAAATAAAGATGCTCCTGTGAGAGATGCTCCTGTCAATTACTCATGTCCAAGCCAGGATTACACAAGCCAGTGAGTCTCAGCTTCATTGTTGTGTTATGCCAGTGCCACAACAATCAGCCAGGATTGTTGAAGGGGGTTGTGCCATGAAGCCACATGGGCACTACCATGAATGTCACTGCACCACCACTACAGGGCAGTGTGATGTCACAAGGACCTCCACCCGGCCGTCAAAACAGTGCTCCATTGCCTGCTAGACTAGCAGTGCTAGTGCAGCATTACTTCAGACCACTAAGCAGACCTCTAAGCGAAGGATTTTGCGGCACTTGGATCCGAAATCGCCTCAAGAATTTTTGAATGAGCTTCAAAAGTTTATCAACAGACTTTCCAGCTCTTGACCACACACGTTTTGCGAACATCCTTCCATTAGTCTTAATGGGCGATGTGGAACCATTGCTAAATTTTTGTGCGCCATTAGCTAGCTTGGAAGACTTATGGGACTTGTTCAAAAGAAGTATGAGCCACCAAACTCCTCAGAACAACTTCGCAAAGAAATTGGACAACCAATTCATGCACCGGGATGAAATGACATCACATTTCATAAGTCTATTCATTCTTTTTATGACAGGTTGGAGCCACAGGTGTCTGACCACGAAAAAATGTAGAGGGTCATGCAACAAATCCATCCTGAATTTCTGCCTTATCTTCAGGATATGAAGTTTGCTACCCTAAAAGAGCTTGTGGCAGAATACAACAGGGTGCGTGAACTGATTGTAAGGCAACGGACTTAGCAACCACCACAACAGCCGTAAGACAGTATCGCACCAACATTAGCATGATGCAGGTCACTTGTAGCGGTGCTACTGTCTTCAGTAGGTGCTTGAGGTAGCATCGACATCTAGTGTACTTAACGTAAAGTTCATAAACTCGAAAAGTGGCTGTTTTTACTTTTGCGGTGGAAACGCAGCTAATTCTACTCCATCTAGGGATAGTGATGCGTGTCCTATTCTGTATGCTAAGTTCAAGTCTAACTACTCTAATGATCGCTGCCACCACGGTGGCAATGTCTAATTGCTAACCTAAGGTTTGAATATAATAATGGTTTGTTTAAATCAGCGCTAGAAAAACTGGCGTTTAAAATTCCTGGTTTTTATTGTGACATATTATTAAAATAAACATACTTACAATGGTCAACTAATTTTGACAACTACATGAAAGCTTTGGGTTAAAGCACACTTGGAGAATTTACAATTAAAATTCAATCTTAGATTTTTAGTATAAAAATTGGTTACGAACTACACAAGTTCAAATAATTACAATTTCGAAGAGAAAAGATGGGTTGAGTTACTTAAACTCATTACAGTATGAAATGAATCTAGCGCTAAATAAAGTAAGCTATTGAATGTACAGCACCTAGCTTCTACAAACAACTGTTGAATGCACAGCACCTAGCCTCTCATACAACCGTCAAAATTATCAGTCATATCGGGTACTGAACCTTAGAAGCGAGTTCCTTCTACGAAAATGACTTAAGTGATCATCGTGATCATTGATTATTTATAATAACTATGTTATTAGTAAATAAGAAAAAAAAGCCGATTTTTAGGAAGGGAGCCTTAAACTCTTAAATTATGTTGAACTGTATCCAGAAATGCCGATTACTAATGTCAACATAACGCGCTTCAAAGGCGAGAAGTTAATTTATTTTTAAACTAAAAATTTAAAATAGCTTCCTAAAAATTAATTTTTTAAATCGTAAAAACCGGCAAGTGGCGATTACAGTGGTTATTGAAGGACGTTATTTCAAAATTTACGCTAAAACAACAAAACGAACTATTTAACAAAATTGTTCACTGAACTTTCGGTGAAAAATTGTTCACCGAAAATTCAGTGAACAATTTTGTTAAATAGTTCGTTTTGTGGTGTTAGTGTAAATTTTGAAATAATAATATTTTAAAAGTTAAACTAGTTACCTGAACCACTATCTTGCCCAGCATGACAACCTTTGGAGTGGAAATCTCCATCCCAACTTTCATAGTGACCCTTGGCTCTGAAGTTAGTGATGTGTGCTAACGTCTGCTGGCTTCAGGTTGAATATATAGACAGGTGGTGTAGGCTTGTTGCTAGGCAACCAAGCTAGAGTAGACAGAAGCTCGGGAACTCTTGTTTCTCAGCACGGGAAAACAGGGCATGGGAATTGCTTTACATTTGGAAAGCCAGGCCAGTTCAGGGCCCAATGCAAGGAACACCTTCCAAAAAACGAAGATGTGATGCCTTAAGCTACCATCAGAATAAGGTCGTCAAAGCTACCATCAAAAGGAAAGAGTGGCAGAAGAGGGAAGGGCTTGGATGTAGAAGTACAACGATCATGAGAGCTTATCATTTTAGGAGGAGACAAGACTTAGATGTAGAAACCAGGTAAGGAGTGGCACTTTTGATGCCTACGGAATTTGAGGGTAGGACTTATCCGGCACTCACTGACACCGGGTTTACGTCTTCCATAGTCTACAAGGAAGTGGCTGACTATTGGTGAGCAAGGGCTACTCTCTCCACAAAGACTCACGTATAGCATTCTTACTTACGCCTAGCAGAACCAATGAGAATCTGTACATCCGCTCGAAGTCGCGCTGGGGGAACAACCATGCCATGATGCATACTTTCATTGTACTCAATGATGCAACAGGCAGAGTTCTGCTAGGTAAAGACTTGCTACACAAAATTGGGAAGAGGATATCACACCCTTCATGAATGAAATGAAGAGTCTAAGGATGTTTCTATGTGTGTTGACATCAAAGCTAGGCTTGGCACATGTATACAAACATCCAGTCAAGCTTAAACCAGGCGTCAAACTGGTGAGGATACCTTTACGGCCAGTCAACCACTCCGCGAGGGCTTTTATCATTGCTCAGATGGATTCGTGGCTGGATAACGGAGTCATCCAAAGAGCTTCTGTGGGTGGAGCACAGTTCCGTGCTTGCACCCAAATATGACAAAAGGATGTGCTTACATTTTCGCCCACTGAACACCCAGTCTCAGTAGGAGAATTACACAACCAATAGTGCAGAACTAGTATTAGGCATGCTTGGGAAGATTAAGTACTTCTCCAAGTTCAACTAGATGAAGACAGCATGGCCTACTGTTCATTCAGAACATATCGTCATTACTTTGTGATCAAAAAGATGACACAGGGTCTGTACCATTTCAGCTGCATGGATTTCAAGGACTTGTAAGGACCTTTAAGTACCAAGTGTCAAGCAGACTGGACACCGGTGAAACGTTCATTCTGCTGCAACTTTAGTTTCTCATGAAGCAACTGCAGGGATGGGTCGTTAATGTCGGGCGGAATTAACTTATGAAATGGGTTGGGGTGAAGGATGGCTCAGTGATGGAACGAAATTACTATTGAAACAGGAGTTGCCATTGATGTGAATTTAATGTTCAGTTCTAGGATGTTTGGGCTTGCCTACCATGACATTATCCCTGCCAATAATAATACTTATGGGATGAGGGTGATTGTAGTGAAAGATTTGGGGCCATGAATGGTTAAATTTGGGCAGTTGGAGAACTAATGGTGGACAATTTCTAATATGATTCGAAAGAGGACTTACTTGGTTACAGGAAAGAACAGAATGAGGGTTGGGGATTTTACTATATTGTTACCCTAGCACTGAGCTATTACATTGTTGGCTAGGCATTGCACCAGTTTACAATCTTATATTATAGGGTACACAAGTTTTACATTGTTGCTAATAATTATTCATGGCAATACAGTGTACAGAGAGTTGTTGGATGAAAAAGGCATACTGAGAAAGAGGTCTGCCAGGCAAGGTCGATTGAGTCAAAGTAGCATAAGACCACCATGAGTGCAACGTCCAGCAGGGCTGACGAGTGTCAGGTCACCACGTCATATCAATCCCTACACAACTAGTAAAGGTCACCATTACAAGTCTAATTTTGTATAGTTATATCTGGTTGGGTTATATTGAAAGTTGTCTCCAATTTCAAGTTATTTACCAGATAATGAAACAAAAGTGCCGAAACAGTCACCAAAGAGGTTTGATCTTAGCTCGGTTCCCAGGCTCTAGAAATAAAAACTAAACGACATTAACAAGCAATACTAAACAATAAGCGGACAAAAAAAAGTGATTTGAATCAGACTGCAGCAAGCTTGCTTACCTAAATATGCCTTCTGATATACCAAATTCAGTACGTACGTAATACCCACTTTATAATTTGCCCTACCAAACACGGATACTTGGTCGGACAAAATCTCTTTACGGTAATGCCAATTTAATATCTCGTGCATTATTGTAGTCACTACCATAAATAAAACTATGGCAAGCTCACTTGGAACAAAACTTCATATTAAAAGGACTACAATGATAGCTTGGTAGGTATTGTACAGTACATTTAATATTAATTTTTCACTCTGCTATGTAACAGTTTCCAAGATTTATGAATGAAATTGCCAACCACTTTATGATTGCAGCCGTGAAGAAGTTAGGGTTCATCATTTAACTGATTTTAAGAAAATACATTTGAAATGATGCATAAACAAAACCTGCCAGCAAAGACTTTATTCAATTGGTATGTACATTAAAAGAAGAACTTGCAAGGACTAAGTACTGCATTTTCAACTTTTCAAGGACTTGTACAGCCTTACAAACAGTAAACGAAAAAAAAAGGACTTGTAAGGTTTGTAAGCACTGGTACGAACCCTGTGACACTTGGGATAAATGGTTTGCCGCATCATTCTCCAGGATGATGGACATTGTGTTTAATGACTTCGATCACTTTTCTCCTGTGATGAGTTACAGTGATGATGCCATACTACATCGTACATTTTTGCCACAAACTTCAAGACGTTAATTTGACGGAATGCATCAAGAAGACCCAGTTTTGTGTTAAGACAATGAATCATCTTGGCCACACCATAACTGCTGAATCTATCAGTCCGAATCTGGACAAGGTGGAAGTCTTACTGGAACCAACCAATGTGATGGCACTAACGAGGATCCTGGGTATGTTCGTTTTCTTCCGGGCCTACATTCTACTCTTCCATGAGACGGCAGCTGTGGAGAACAACTTATTCAAGAAAAGGGCCAAATGAAATAGGACACTAGAATGCTCCCAAGTCTTGCAAAGCTTGAAAGGCAAGTTCATTACAGCCACCTTGCATCTTCTAGACATGTCAGCCCCTTTGAACTCCAGGCAGACAAGATCTTGTTCCACTCTTCTTTCGTAGGTAGGTAACAGCAGTGGTGCTGTCGATGTAGATACGAACTACTTTTTCTGGGACCAGGTTCCAAAAGTGGTGGCTCGTGCAATGGAACTGGTTGAGAGAATAAGAGGATGTCCAATCACCACAGGAAAGCGTTGAGTGGAAATACTGAGAAAACCAGAGTTGTCAGTGAATTCATTTAGCCTGTAAAGGAGCTGGGTTCCGGCAGAATGTGTCGGAGGACTGACGAAACGAGCGTATAGTCGCGAGTAGGTCTGCAATCCTGTCTGGTGACACCACGATTGTCACTGTCGCTAGGTCGAAAGGGACACCTAAGAACGCTAAAGACTGGGCTGGGAGCAGGTGAGACTTGGGTAGGTTGACGACGAAACCGTATTGTGTGAGGAGGAACATGGTGAAATCTCGGTTCTGGATAAGCATGTGGCGGTCTTGGTTTTGGAGAAGCCAGTCGTCCAGAAATGTGCTTGTGGACACCTGATGTCGATGGCAGGCTGCCAAAACTGGCCGAAGTACAAGCATGAAAATTACAGGAACAGCGTTGAGGACGAAAGGGAAGCATTGGAATTTGTATACTTCGTAACAGACTTCGTAATTTGGCACTTCCAGTTAAGCATACTTTCTAGAAGAATTCCCAGGTAGTTGACGTCATTAACTATTAATTTTAAGGCATTTACACGTCTTGTTGCAACTGGGAGCATCTATGATGTATTAAATTGCTATCAACTGGCAGCACACTACGTGATTGTTGTATTGAACAGATGGTGAACAGATGCATGAAGCAGGACGCGAAGATATGCATCTCCTAAGTCGATGGAGGTCGTCCATGCCCCAGGATTCAGAGACTGTCGAATGGTTTCTACTGTTTCCATTTTGAAGTGGCACTTGCTAATCTTCTGATTGAGAGGTTTCAAGTTGCAGATGAGCATGTCCCCACCCCTGCCCCGTTTGTTTTCTTAAGACAACAGAAGGTCAAGCTGTAGAATCCGAGACAAAGTGGATTTCGACGTTCTTTTATTGCACCTTTTACGAGGAGGCAGTCCACTTCAGAAGACAACCAATCGGAGACACGAGGTGCAAAATCCCAAGGCGGTGGCGTAAAGAGTGTTGGTGCTGAAGTGAATGTTGGACGAAAGCCATAACAAACGATAGACAGAAACGAAAGCCATGCTGGTAGTAAAAAGCCGAAGGTGGCCACTGACTGGCAGGGCCAAAATATGCTGGGCATCAAGGTTTAGTGGAAGGCTTTTGTCGGGCCCCTGGGGAAAAGTAGCAACTGCAACGTCAGATGTGGTGCTACAGTGGTTGGATCAACCTTTTCCACAGTTTGATGATCGGCCCTGAAAGGGCTGGTTGTCGTAAGGTAGTTGGCTTGAATCATCAAAATTGTTGTCATTCCTAGGTCGAGACCATCCTCTATTGCCCTGCTGAAAGGGCCTGGGATTCTTTCGGCTTTCAGGACACGTCCAAATGTAGCGCAAGCTTGGGAACAAAACCCCAAAAGAGGGCATCGGACTCATGGATGGACTGGTTGCGTGGTACATGTAGACTCATTTAGATTTGGAGCTGAGTCAACAGAAACGTCGCGGAAAAGAAATGTTGAGTCGAAAAGAGCCTTGATGAACCAATTCATGGTGTGAAGGATGGCGAAGCAGGCTTTCTTGAAGACTTGGTTGATGAGCAACGTTTGTCCACATGGAACGGGAGACCTAGTAGCATTATCACCCGCAGGGCCAGCAGGAACCAATGGAGTCGAGGGCGACAAATGCAGCAGGGAGTCAGCAAGCGACAGGTGATGCGCCGGTGAATGATGACAGGCTGCTGAAAATCCCGACAATTCTGGAAGTGGTGATGAAAGGCCACTGACAGATGGCATGGCACCAGCTCGACTGGTGGTGAGGTGTTTCGTGTAACAGCTTTATCTTTAGAGGTGCCCTTGTCCTAGTCATCTCTGTCTCTGGTGACGCAGCAGTGGTCGGTTGGCGAAAGGCTAGGCGACAGACCAAATCCAAGGTTACGAAGAGTATGGCGGGGGAAAAAAAGTGTCCACTCTCAGTGTAGGGCTACAAAAGAAAAATAAAGCCAAGGTCACTTCACAGCACCTACATAAAAGAAGCGCCATTGACACATGCACACTGGGTTACGAAGCTGGTAGGCACTGATCTACACATTTCTTTTCTAGAGTATAAGTATTAGAAGACAAGATGCTGAATTAATAGGTAATGTACATTTTCGGTGACAACTAGAAACATAGTATATTAAATGTCTTTTGCTCGCTACCTGCACTTTGGTGATGGACCAACTTAGGTGGTTCGAAAATTTCACTGGGATAGTTACGAATCTATAATAAGCATTCAGAGGCATGTCATAACTAAAATCATACACGTAAATAAAGTATTTTATCTAATGAGCAACATTTGCACTCTGAACGTGACTGAACCTGGTATTAAAAATAGATTTTGTACTCCACAATAAAAAGTACACGAGTTTCTTCGTCTGGTTAAAAAAAACCATTGCGGCATCTGAAAACCCAGGAATAAAAAAAAAACAAAACAAAAAAATTGCGTGCCAACGCCAGTTTTTTTTACTGCCACTCCTGTACACCAATTAATTAACTTTTATCGGCTTTATCTAATAGCAAGAAATGGTAAACAGTATGATGAAATATAATTCAATGGGGCCAAAGTGGAAGAAAAACAACTAGCGAGATTTAGGGGATGTATATGTATAGGCTACACATCTAGACTTAAACATATAGAAACAAGCACTGCTATATAGTATGATTAGCCATTAAGTGCACAAATAACAAACACGATATTTCGAGGATATACAGAATGTTCACAGTTATCAAGCGAGAACAATTTGGCTCAAGGCATCATAAAGAAGAATACACACGAAGTAATGCTAATTTCAGGAATACCCAACATAAAAATAATAAATTTAAAACAAGAACCAATGTGGTGCGGGCAAAATAACAAGTACAATTTCCTCCTCAGTCTCTCGTTCTTGACCCTTCCTTATAGTAGTGGATTTTTTTCTCTAATCTAGCTTTCTTTTCCTCCTCCGTTTCTGGTTCTTGAGCCTTCCTCTTACAAGTGGTTTGTTTCTCTAATCTCGCCTTTTTCAGTTCAGGGCACATCGTGGCTTGTCTTCCCTATCCAACATTCTTCGCCTAGTTTTTTCTTTACCTTCCACGCCACGAGATCGTTCAGTTTTATCCTGCGGTTCTCTAGTACTGCGGATCGTCGCACCGATCTAATCCGCTCCTCCTCTCTTTTAGCATCGTTCAACTCCTCCTCCTCCTCGTCGGTTATGACGTCTACGTCAGAGTCGAAGTTGTCTTCGTATTCTCGCAACGTGCCGGAATCTCGATAACAGATAGCTAGCATATCTTCCCCATTGTCTAGGATAAAACGTTTGTCATCATACACCAAGAGGAGGGATTTCGTGACTTTTACCGTGCTTAGTTAATGTTTCGAGCTGGCGATTTTAGTCCAGGTTCCTTTCGGTGCGGGCGCTGGCATTCTTAGGGCGGATTCGTAATTGTCAAAGTCCAAGTGTTTCTTCACGAAAGGTGTCTGGATACCTTAAGCCTTCATGGACGTCTTCGTTTTCTGCGCTCTAATGACATACATTTTGGAACCCACGAATTCTAAGATGGGAACGCCGGCCATCCCATCCTTCATCTTTCCCAGGACCTGTTTGTTCACCTCTGAGTACAAGGAATGATCTCTCGGATAATTGCTGGTATCGAAACGTTCACGGTCTCGCTTCATATCCTCGTACACATTGTCCGTTTCCACTTCGTAGCAGAGGCTGTCAGTGTCGGTAAACAGGAGTTTGGCCCGGTCCTCGTACGTGGGTTTAACGTATTCGTAGTGGAATCGGAACATGGCCAGTTTTAACAGTTCCAGAATACTGTACCCCGAGTACGTCAGTAGATCGCAACAGACGCTCCTGAATCTGCAGCTGATCTGTACTAAATGTTCATTAAGGATTTCTAACGAATCCGCGTGAGGTTGGGAGTGTACTTGACCGCCTTCTCGGGATCGGTGCACAGTTAGTAGGGTAAGATCGCGATTGAATTGTCCCTTCATCCAGCCCCGGACGGAAGTGACGTCACAACCGGATTGACGTCATAACCGGAAGTGACGTCATAGCCGGAAGTGCCATCATAACGGAAGTAGGGTTTCATCGATCTGGAGGATGGTGGGAAAGTGCCTTTTGCTACCTTTTTTTCGTTTTCATCTATTTGGAGGGTGGTGTCGTTTGCTACTTTTTTGCATCCTTTTGCTACCTCCGTGACCCCCACTTCCGGTCACGTGATCAAAGTGGGGACGTCACTTCCGGTCACGTGATGAAAAGTGGGGATTCCGGTTTTCGTCTATCTGGAGGATGGTGAAAAAGTGCCTTTTGCTACCTTTTTTTCGTTCTCAGTCTGAAGGATGGTGGAAAAGTACCTTTTGCTACTTAATTTTTTTTGTCAATCTGGTGAGGGTGGACCCCCACTTTTTTAGTTTTCATCAATATGGAAGATGGTGGGAAAGTGCCTTTTGCTACTTTTTTGCATCCTTTTGCCACCTCCATAACCTCACTTATGACGTGAGCCTAATGACGTCACTTCCGGTCACGTGATAAAAATAGGGGACGTCACTTCCAGTTGTCATCGATCTGGAGGATAGCCGGAAAGTGCAGGTGAAAACGGATATAGTTTCCATTTCTGAAACGAGAAATCCTTTTTTTAGTAACGAGGTATGGAACCTTTAAAATTTTTTATCCTTTTTTTAATATTGAGGAACAAAATTTTTTTAAGGAACAAAAAGGTGGAAGGATAAAAAAAAATTTTTCAAGAGGATTATTTCATTTAGACCGGTAATATTATCTATCCAACTATTAAATTTAGAATCGTAACACTTCCACTTAACGAAATAAAGCATTTTTCCATCTTTTCCTTTCTTTTTACGTAATATTTGTTCCACGAGAAATAAATCTGGAACTAGAGTTTTTTGAATTTCCTGTTCATAGAAACCTCCGAGCACCGGTTCACACGATTCATCTTTTAAAAGATAAGTTACCGGATCAGTTTTTTGTACTTTACGGATAGTAAAAACTTCGTTAGTAAAATTTTGCAAATACCCTTTATCGAAAATTTTCTTAACTTTAGAAATTCTGACTTTGTTTCCAACAGCAAATTTGGATTTCTTCGACAACCGCTTAGTACTACTTCGTCTCAACAAAGGTTCGTGACGTTTGGTTACTTCCCTCGGTTTAGGTTTTATGGCGGAATGAACCATGTTATTGTAATTGGAAACTAACTCGTCGTTAATATGCGTCCACTCGTAAGTCCCTTGCGTGGTAAATCGTTTCCACATTCGAGTTTTTAGTGTTCTGTTGAAACGTTCTACCACGCTCGCTTTCTTCTCAGAGTACGTAGCGTACATGTTGGTGTTATGACGCCTAAGTAGAGCTTTGAAGTCCTTATTGTAGAACTCGGTACCTAAATCGACTTGTAAATTTTTAGGGGGTGTTAATCCCGCGAGTATTTTCTTGAAAGCTTCGGTAACGTCTATGCCGGATTTAGATTTAAGCGGAACGGCCCAAGCAAACTTGGACATGACATTAATGCAGGCTAGTAGATAGTTAAATCCTTTATTTAAGTTAGCATAAGGTATCATTTCCACCAAGTCAGCCTGCCATAGATCGTTTAGGATCAGTACAATCACTTTCCGTCTCGGAAAATTTTTTCGTGTTGGTTTGTGAAGTTCTTTTACGAGTTGATCCATTTTTTTTATTTCCCATTCCGAACCTTAGTTTAGTTTTCATGATTTTCTTAACGATTGAAGCGGCTAGTTTTTCCCTCCACGTCAGAGAAGGATCGTCTGTCACTCTTTGAGCTTTGGAAATGAGAACTTCGTTGGCGACGTGCCGATCTTTCAAATCCGAACTCTCGGAGTAAGCGATATCGTGTTCTTTGCACGCTTCGTCTAGTTTATTAATTCCCGACTCTCCTCGTGTCAATCTTTTTTCCAGTTTAGTTCCCGGACCGCAGTATTGGTAGCCCGGTAAATGCAATTCGAGGGGTAACTTATCGATTATTTTGTTTACCATTCCTTTCCCAGGCTTGATAAAGGAAGCTCTTTTCGTTCCGCATACCTCGCAAAATACAACCTACACCTGTCGGTTATTTTTTGCAGTGATGATAACGGACGGTTCGGGACTGTTAGAAGTGTGACGTTTACATTTGACGCATTACCTCATCTTGATATTTTTTTTGGTTTTTTGTTTATATATCCGAAACTAAATTTTGATAAGCCACCCCTTTTGCCCGAGCAGTTATGATTTGTCTTTGCTGCATTTCTGATAAAATTTCGATAATCTCGTTTCTATGTCCGTCGTGACCGGCCAAAGTAGATTTGTACAAAAGCCTGAGTCTCTTTATCAAGTCGTTAGGATCGTCGTAATATTTATAATCGACTCTGCTACTCGCTTTTTTAACCATGCCCGTCCCTTTTTTCTTGGCCTAAATTGGCGCCATCTTCGATTTCACGTCTTCCCAAATTGGAGCGATAACAGACCTGTACTTAGCGCTCCGATTAGATTTTGGTTTATGAGTATTTGGGTCATTGTTGTGGTAAATAGCGTTAGTATTTTGTAATATGTTCGCTTAAGCTGCTTTAACTTCTGGCGCGAGGGAGGTTTCTTTCAAATTTTAAAAACTAGCAAATTCCAAAGGCGTCTCCCCACGTATTGTTGCCCCTCGACCACTACGTCATTCTCAAAAATTTTAACCGCTTTATTACCGAAGGTCAGTTCGCCATTTTTAGTATCGTACTGTAACCCGAAAACCGGATCAGTATCCTTCGGATTTTCGAAAATTTTATCAAGAAATATTTAGCAGTGTCTCCAATATTCTGACCAGGTAACAAACTATCGAGGGACCTTAGAGTGGTTATGTTAGGGAGTTCTGGCGGGGCAGAAATGCATCTATGTTGTATCGCGGAATATGTAGGGGTGAGTTTAGGATCGGTGCTCGTAGAGGCGTGGGTCTCGGGAGGAATTCGCATTATAGGAGCTTGAGCCGGAGTTGAATATTCGGCGATACTGAAATTGAGAGGGGTCTTCAGACTAGGAGTAACGGGGAATGGTGATAAACCCAATGCATCGTAATCATCCTCCTCCTCCTCGTCAGTTTCTTCCTCTTTGTAAGTTCTAATAGGTGTAGTTTGCGTGGTGCCGACCGATGTTGGCCTGCCGACCGATGCTGGTTTTAGAACACTCGGCTTCCAAGTGCTTACTACCGGTTTAAAAATTCTTGTAACGATTCTTCTTGTTCTCTGTCACCCAAACGCCGATTTAACAATTTTTTAGTTAAACGTCTTTTGAGTTTTGCGATTTCTCGTTTCGTTTCCATTCTTTTTGTTTAATAGGTAAAAACGAACATTCATATCTCCCCTCGTTTAACGTTTTGTTAATCGATAAAAACCCGTAAGGCTTTTTCCAACAAGTTCTACACAACGTTTTAAAGTCCGAAAATTCCATGTCCGTGCCAACGTGATTTTCGTAAACGTGTTTCAAATTTAACTCATCAACGGGAAAAAGGATTAATAAATTTGCGTTGTCTCTGATCACTTGTTTAGGAATTCACGTGTAGGACTGACTGCAATAAAAAACGTAGGCGTTTGAATGACGTCCTTGAGCGAAATAACGTTCGATGTTTTTTTGTTTGTCTAAAAGCCAATCATCCAAAAGAATCAGGTTTCGAAAATTTGGGTCGAGTTCTACGGGCGGAATTAAAGCAATTTGAGAATCGTAAAAAAAAGGGACATTCCGTCCTATTTTTCCTTCAATTTCGGCGAATACAGACTGTAAAGCTTTGTACTTTGACTGGCATAAAGTTTTACTGCAAATATGGGCAATTCTACAGTAATGTCGTCTTTTACGTCCCTGGACTACATTTTGGTAGTATATTGAGTTGTAAGCTAAATAAAAGGCTAACGCAGTGGAGGAACAACTGTTGAATAAAGGTGCGAGATAATCACATTGAAATTAGGCGAGTTTAATTAAATTTGAAACCAGAACATAGCCTAAAGTTCCCTACCGTCCCTTGTCCCTTTTACAATAATTTAACTTTAAGCCTTTTAAAAAAAAATAAAAACATTTAAATAAATGAATCAAAAAATGATATTAAAAATGAAAACTATTCACAACAAAAATCAAGCAGTTCCACATAGAAAAGTAGCTCACCTATTTTCAATCCAGTACTTTCAAGTTTGTCCGTACGATTTGTGTCCTTTACCGTCCCCTTACATAAATTAGTTCTGAAAATGTCACTAGATGCCACCAGGAGCCCATGAATGGCAAGACACGTCTACCCGTGACGTAACTGCTGGAAAAACTTATACAGGATTGTTTGACGATCATGCTCTGTGTTCAACAACATTTCAAATTTGGAAAAAGGACTTCGTAGTTTAATTAGGTGGTTTACCGTCCCCATGGATGTTTGGTCACTCTGTCAAGGTTAATAAATAAGCATTACTTTCTCTGTAAATGAGCGTAGTACTGGTTCAAATAACCTCGTTGGATGTTTGTTAGGCCTAATCTACTTCAAATGGGGTGAGAACAGAGGCCAAAAATTCCCTACCGTCCCTTCCCTACCGTCCCGCCTACACGGAAATTATTTTAGGGACGGTAGGGACAGAATGGGGGACGGTCAGGACATTTATTATGCTGCTTTAAAGTTTTAATAATGTGGTTGTAGAAAAATGTTTGTGAAAGAATATGATTAGTTGGTACACGTTTATTATCTATAATACAAAAAAAAACCGTATACTTCATGTAAATAAATCGTGCAACAATGTAGACAGTAATTAATAAAGTGTAATTCTTCTGTAAACTTTTGGTTTACTGCAAGTGTAATAATACTTGATAAGTACATCTACTGATTCCAATATAATATTTCTAAATACTGAAAACTAACGAATATTATTAGATGGTACACGTTTATTGTCTAGCCTAATATAAGGGGGGGGGGGGAAATACAATAATCGCATTAAAAAAATCGTGCAACAACGTAAATTGTAATTGAAAAGTGAGATTCTTCAGTAATTTTTGTTTAACTGCAATGCTTTTAATTTCTTGATAAATAAATCTACTGGTGCTAAAATTACAATTTTTAAAAACCGAAAAACAAACCAGACGTTTGAATAAAGTTCAAATAAAAGCTGTTCCACCAGTATTAGATGAAGATTCAGAGACCAACCACCAACCAACCAACCGATGCAGAAATTTATGATAGCATGCTTAAAGATTTGCTTGAAGAATCTTAATTGGTGGCAATTGTACCAATTTCTATGTGTAATAAATGCTGGTTACATTTTCAACCTGGCATTGATAATGAACAACACCCCACAACATTCACTACCGTCCCCAGAACCACTACCGTCTCCTAACAGTCCCTACCGTCCCAAAGCTAACAAGTTCAAGTTTGTGACCTACAAAACAACACGCTTGGTACCCGATACCATTTCTTATTAGCTAGTAACCTCCTACACATAAAATAAATAAAAAATAATTTTTACAGCATGGTTAAAGCTACAAAACAGTAAAACTAACACCGTAAATTTGTAATTATGTAAATTTTCTTGTATAGTTTAGTAGCTTTGACACATGCAGCATGCCTTAACTTAACAACAAATCATTACTAATTAATAACAACATGGTTACTTTGAAAATTTAATATTAAAACCTGAAAAGCAACTTAAAACTAATTAATGTCGATGTTATTTACTTATAGGGACGGTAGGGAACTATTGGTAACAATTTTGCGTTTTGAAAGCTATTCTACAGCAAGTAAACTGATATTGATCATGGCCAACAACATTTTTATGAAAATGAATGTGTGTTTTCTCTAGAAAAAAATGTACTCCAAGAGGTTAAAGTTAAAAAATGAAAAGTTCTCAACCCCAAAGGAAGACATTACTGTAGAATTGCCCATATACAACCGGTCGTAGTCGAGCCATCTTTCGTTACAAATGAAATTAAACAATAAATTAGTTTTTCCGCAATTCGCGGGGCCTATAATAAAACATCTGATATTAGAAGGTAGAAATGGATGATTTTTAGGTTCTTTCTTAGGCTCAAAAAGTCATAGTTTTTAATTTCCATTACGTTTTTTTATTTACACATTTTTTTTACGGAGATACTAACCCAATAAAGTCTTCATCCGTAAATTTATCGTTGGAAGTATCAGAATGAGCTACTCCAAAGTCTACGTTGCACAATAATTTCACGTTGCTGTGGGAATCGTTGGTGACATACACCGCAGTAATTTTCCCGGTGACATCCGTAAGATTTAAAGTATTGTGAGATGGCAAGTTAAACCAGGGTTTGTCAATAACATTTTTGCTAAGTTTCCCTTTAGTCTCTTGAATATTCTCGTACACCCAAGTTCGAAGACAGAGAGGTTTGTCTCCTTCGTTCGCCTTTTCGCAATAGGGGTAACAGGAGGAAGCCGAATGCATAGAATTGGGATAATTAAACATAGTCATGGATATGGGTTTTTGCTCGTCAAATTCGATCTCTAGTTTTTTACAGATGTATCGTTTATGATTTTTCAACAATTTTTGAGTTTCCGGGTCAATGGGTGAAATCCAACCTTTATATTTTGATTTTTCGTCAGAAATGGGAGTTCCCAAACCCTTTAAATCTTTAAACTGAATGGAAGGGGACAAGGAATATTTTACGCCACTGTTAATCTTTGTACAATTCTCATTCTTAACTTTCAGCAAGTTTTTTTGGAAGAGATTGGAAAGATTCGATTGTCAGGATGGTTGAGCCATTTTGATATTAATATTTATTTTGAGGTTCTTCCTTTTATTATATACGAAAAAATGTTAACCTCATCGGTGAAATTTCTAGTATTTAAAAACAAAAGGATGTCAGTCAACAAGTTTGGACAAGCGTTGAAAAGGACGAGAGGTGATGAAGGAGTCGGTCCGAGAGGACAGCCGGGACTAGGTTATGTTTTAACTGCCGAAAACAACTACAATATGCAAAGCAAGCGTTTAACTAAAGTAGGAGTTGCTATCGAACCTGAAGATGCCGTAAATTATTTTCAGATCGGTACTCTGACAATGGACATTCAGAAACTTAAAACCAACTTGCCTCCTGCTATTACTCTTCTCTCCGATGAGTTAGCTTCCGCCATTTCTAGAATCGAGAAAAATACGTTGTACGTAGACGAGGCTAACGGGAATTTTTACGCAAAGAAGAAGCAAATTAAGGATATAGCTTTCCCCCGGCACGCTGCTGACGCGGCATCAAAAGTGTACGTTGACAGGAATTGTTTATTACAGGACGATCAAAAGTATACTTCAACGCAACGTACAAGCCGATTAGAAATCTAAGAGACCCGACTTTACCGAGCGATGCTGTTACTAAGGCATTCGTCGACAGTAATTGCTTCTTACAAGACGAGCATAAAGAATACTTCAATGCCGCGAATAAACCGATTAGAAATCTAAGCGAACCTACTTTACCGAGTGATGTGGCTACGAAAAAATTTGTGCACGACAACTGTTTCATGATAATCAGTTTCTGTATGAAAAGCCCTTTGCATAAAGAAGTCGACTGGTTCGTTAATTACGGATCTATCGCGAACTACATAAGTACAAGTTCTGGTTTAATTCGTAAAGCAATTTTATACTGCAACGATTCTTGCGTAGAAGTCATTGTTAAATGTATAGCGGGAACGAAAACCTTTCTTATTACTAAAACGAGGGAAGCGCATTCGACAACTACCATTTTTGACATTCCTTACGAAATGGAAAAAGATTCGACCATCGCAGTACACACGGTCGAAGATTTTGATACGGAAGACCTTTATTTCCAGTTGGATTTGCACGTCACTTTTCAATAGATTTCATTTTATCTAAAACAGCTTCGTAATTACGAGTCTTAGAGAAGGCGCTAAGGAAAAATAAACAAAAGTGCCCGCACCAAATCTGGTCAAAGTTTTGCACGCGCTCGTAATTGTTTTTGATTCCTGACCCCAAGTATTTAACCACGGACCGGGGTTTTAGGGGTTTGAATAACATCTCTGTAATGTGTGGTGCAGTGGCAACCCGGACCACTGCACTGTGACTGAGGTTGGCGCTAATGACCAAGTTGTCGACGCGCCATTAAGCCTCAATTCCCCCCCCCACGGACCGGGGAGGACCCATGTTGCCGAAACTATCGAAATAATAGGGTTCGCCAGAAATGGTAGAATAGGCTACCCAGTGACTTCCGTCTAGTTTACGATTCCATTTTTGCCAGTAGGCTTTAATTTTAAGGGAAGCGTGTCTTTACTAAAACTACCTCTAAATTTCGGAATTTTCATTACTTTAGCTAATCCGTTTAAATCAAAGTTCGTTAAAGGTTTATCAAATTCTATTAAACCTTGGGTGGTCTTAAGTAAAGACCATTGCCACGGGAAAATGTTTTTTTGCTTCGTTTTTTTCTTAGTTTTTTTTTCTTCGAGCCAGATCCTTCTACTTGCTTGTGATGTCGCACGAGTTCAGCTAGAATTTTTGCACCGTTTTGCGCTTTTTTTACGGCAGATACCACCCCCGCTGTCCCACCTGCCAATCCTCTGATCCCGGCTAAAATCGGTCCTAATAATGCCAACGGCAAAAAGCCGCCTTTCTTTTTTCGTGATCTTGTTTTGAATGCCATATCTTTTTTATTATTTAATAAACAACTTCGACTTTGCCTCTGTCCAACTTTAGATTCATTTTCCTGTCCCCAATGAGCAGAGCGTGACAAGCAGTATTAGCCGGTACTGCTGCTCTAAACTTCAGTTTGACTTGTACATCCACTATTCCCGATTGAAGCCTCTCGGATTGTATGGAGCAATCCAACACCACGAGAGGATAAGCTTTCTTGAACTGAAGCAAGTCGAAACTCAAGTCGTTGGTGTCGTAGCACAGCTGCCTAAATTGCTGCGCCATTCTGTACAAGCCGACGTACTCTCTAGTGGCAAAATTAGTATTTAAATCGAGAAACGGATATCTTTCTGAATTTAAAGTTACGTGAGCATCTTGCAGACTGCAGTGATCGAACACGCCAGACTTTTTAACTAAAGAGTCCTGCCTGTTAGTTTGAAAAGCTAGATCTATCCACCTAGGTTTTTCAACGGCGGAAGTAGTCAAAATGCACCAGGTGAAGCTGGTATTTTGAGGGAGCACGCAGATATCGTAATGCCAGTGCCTAAATCCTAAATCCACCGTCGCTCCATGGTCAATGAGATTATACAGTTTAAGTTTCTGTTCGTCCGAGGCAGTGACATGTGGAATAATCCAGCTGATGTTATTTAGAACGACTTTGCCGTTGGCCGCTGCCGCCGCTTTGAAGATGGCGTTAGTGTCTCTCGCTCACATGAGTGTGAGCACGTGTTTAGTTCCGTAGATTAGCTTATCGTAATTTTCCCATGATATGTTTCAAAGGGATGGCGAATGTAAAGCTTCCCTTGGGAGTTGTTTCAACGATGATGGACGCGTGCCGCTGTTTGTATCCCAAGTTATCCGTTAGTTCGGCAGCGACTGAGGCTGCACTATCCACGCCTCCACGCCTCCACGCCTCCACGCCTCCACGCCTCCACGCCTTCTCAGCAGGTGTGGCGGAAGGTGCGCCAGATCTCGGGGAAGGCACGACCTTCACAGCTGAAGGTGGCGAATACCGTGATCTCTTCTGTGCCGGATATCGCCGACTGTCTTGCGCCTGCGTTTGCGCAGGTTTCGAGTGATAACCATTATGATCCTGGTTTCCTCAGAATAAAGCGTAGTGAAGAGGCTCACCCTCTAGACTTTCGCTCCGACGGGCTAGAGGAGTACAATTTAACGTTCACCAGGCAGGAATTTGTTTCCGCTTTCTCCAAGTTGCATGACTCCGCCCCAGGGCCTGATGATGTTCACTATCAGCTGTTGAAACATCTGCGTCTTGCCTCCCAGCAGTTCTTGCTGGAGATGTTCAACCGTGTGTGGGCAGATGGCTCTGTTCCGGCAGCGTGGAGGACAGCAGTGGTCATCCCGATTGTGAAACCGGGCAAAGACCCTACTGCTCCTTCCAGTTATCGCCCAATCGCTCTGACTAGCTGTGTCTGTAAACTTATGGAACGGATGGTCAGTGAGAGGTTGGTCTGGGTGCTGGAATCACGCGGATTCCTATCTGCGTCCCAGTGTGGCTTTCGACGTGTCGGGGCGGCTCTTTCCCGCCCGTTTGTCTTGGAGAATGGTGTGCCTCAAGGAGGTGTTCTTAGTGTCATCTTGTTTGCTATTGGGATCAACCCCATTGCTCAGCAAGCTGCTGTTCCCCAGTCATTGTTTGTCGATGACTTCGGCCTGCGCTTTCGAGCAGCTCGCATGCAGACCTGCGAGCGGCAGCTACAGCTGGCGATTAACAAAGTCCAGACCTGGGCGGTCAGTAATGGTTTCCGGTTTTCTCCGGACAAGACTGTGTGCATTCACTTTTGCCGCCAACGAACGCTGCACCCAGATCCTTGCCTGTACTTGGGGCAGGCGCAGATTCCTGTTGTCCCACAGGCACGTTTCCTGGGTCTGGTGTTCGATTCCAGGTTATCTTGGCTTCCACACTTGCGCCAACTTAAAGACAAGTCTTTGCGGGCACTTAACATCTTGCGGGTTCTGTCGGGCACTTCATGGGGTGCCGATCGCGCTGTCATGTTGCGCCTCTACAGAGCCCTTGTCCGCAGCAAACTTGATTATGCGTGCATGGTGTATGGTTCGGCTAGTGACTCGACTCTCCAGGTGTTGGACACTGTGCATCACAGTGGCCTGCGTGTGGCGACTGGGGCATTTCGAACTTCTCCAGGGGTCAGCCTCTATGCTGAGGCCTCGGAGCCACCTTTGGCCATTCGTCGGCGAAAGCTGGCCATTCAGTATGCTGTGCGTTTACGTGCTGTGGAATCCAGTCCTGCTTGGTCCATGGTTTTTGGGCCAGACTTGCAAGTCGGTAGACGCAGGGTGGGTAAGGGTGATTTCCGCGTTAGGCTCCAGCAGTCCTGTCAGGAGATAGCCTTTGAAATGCCCAGCGTCTTGAGGCTTGGGGGGATGCCAGTAGCCCCTTGGCTTGTCCCAAGTGGCATTTTCATTTTCGCCCTGGCGTCCCTCCCGAAGGGTTCCACTCTACCTGCACGGTACTTACAGGAGTTCCGGCGGCTGTGTTCTCAGTACGCCGGTTATCAGCGGCTGTTTACTGATGGGTCGAAGTCAGACGCTGGCGTGGCTTGTGCTTGTGTGTGTAAGGGTGTAACGGTTGCCATCGCCTGGCCAGCGGAAAACCGTGCTTTTCTGCTGGATCCCGGGCCATGTTGGGATAGGTGGAAATGAGCAAGCGGATTCTGCAGCAAAAGGGGCCCTTTCTGGCCCTCTCGGAAGGGATCTCAGCCTTGTTCCCTCGGACGCTTTTCCAACTCTGCGTCTGAGGTTACATGCTTTTTGGCAAGCCTCGTGGGATGGACGGGACGGCAATAAATTACGAGCTATTAAAGGCACTGTTGTGGAATGGCACTCGGCGTGTCGCCGCAGTCGCCGTGAGGAGGTGGTGTTGGCCCGTTTGCGCATTGGTCACACTCGGCTTACTCACTGTTTCCTTTTGCGGAGGGTTGACCCTCCTGAATGTTATTGGTGTTGGCGGCCACTTACGGTCCGGCACTTCCTTGTTGATTGTTGCCATCTTTATGGTTTTCGTCGTCGTTTTCATCTTCCGTATGACATTGTGCGTCAATTGGGCGATAAGTCTGTCCTCCTGTCCGGTGTTTTTCAATTTTTGCAGGAGGTACAGATGTATGACAAGATTTAGATTAGGGGTTTGAATAATATCTCTGTAATGTGTGGTGCAGTGGCAACCCGGACCACTGCACTGTGACTGAGGTTGGCGCTAATGACCAAGCTGTCGACGCGCCATTAAGCCTCAATCCCCCCCCCGCACTATCCAGTGCCCAGCACTGACCGAGCAAAGCCGGTTGCTCGGCCGAACCATGAGTAGTCCCTTCATCAGAGTACCGAACCCCGGATAATTTAACTCGTCGACTTGTTTATCACCGAGATGGTATTTGATATTAGAAAACAGGAACATGGGGGCATTATTAATCAACGTGGCTACGTCAGTGTCGGTATAAGCAGAATCATCGTCCTTCAGCAACTTCCCTTTAATCAGGAGGTAACTGTTGGCAACGTGTAGAAATAAATCTTGGTTTTCTACCTGTATGCGGATTTCTGAATTTACGTTGTTGAGATTAGTGCCAACGATAGGATTGTATTCGTGATATGTGTAAGATTCGACGGAGGAATCGTACACCAAAGGTTCGTTGATTTTTAAGTAATCTTCTACTACGCTCATTTTTTGGGTGTTGTTATAAATTTGACGAAAGCTTGGTTTTTAGATGTTAAACCGTTTGTTTTTTATTATAAGAATTAAGAAGGAGTTCTTTCCCTTTTTTCCAAACACGATTATTTTATCCTTTTTTTAGATCTCAAATGAAGTCGCACCGTTAGAGTTTCTCCGTTTAAATCCAACGGTTCGTTAGTCTGGGACGTCAGCCAAACTCCTATATCTCTGATTAAGTTGGTAGTAACTGGAAGATAAATTAAATTATGAGGGGACTCTATGATTTTGAAACCGGGAGCGGAATTGGGATAAAAGGAATATAAAGTGGGCTGAGTGTCGTTGTTTAGGTAAGAAATGCCAATTATATCGACGTGTACGAAAATTGTGTTGATGCTCATAATGTCGACGGTATTTTGACTTTCGCGACTTTTCATATAGTTGCCTAAGTCAAATCCCAAGACTGGAGCTAAACTGTTGTCACCCGTAAAGGATATTCCATAGTTCGGATCGGTAATTATCAAGTCGGTTCTTAAAGTGTTTAGATTCGGAAGAATTGTAATGGCTTCCTGGTTGTGAGCATTCGCATCTATCGCCGATTTGAGAAATTTATTCAAATCCTCTATTTCGTAAGCACCCGGAGTAACTAACACTTTCTGCCAGTAGGCACCAGCATCGGTCGTGTACTTGATTTCGTTATTTTTTGAGGTAACGTTGTGTATACTGTTATAAGTGTCTAAATTAAGCAGAGCCAATTCGTAACTTTTTTCAGAGTCTAAATGAATCGGTGTGTTTAGACTAATTCTCAAATCAGAGTTTTTACCGGTGAGAATAATTGAACAGGAATCCATTTTATTTTTTTCTAACCTTCCTTTTTTTTCCTTTCATAAAAAGAAAAAATGTATTGAAAAAAATTTGGAAGATATTATTTATTACACATCTCATTACAAAAAAAAAGAAAAGTAAATACCTCCAAGTTCATTTTTTCTTTACCTGTTTTTTTACCTTAACTTACTGTTTTCCAAACAGGCATGAATTCACATTTCATTATCAAAAAAAAAAACAAGTAAACAAGTACCTCAAAGTTCATTTTTGCTTTACTTCTAATTACCTGTTTTATGATAACTTACTTTTTTCCTACTGTCAGAATGATAATGCGCACAATTGGACGTCTAGTTGAACTGTAAATAACACAAATAAAGTCCTTTCTTTAAAAAAAATGATGGAACTGTCAATTTACTATAAATCAGAAGTGATAAGCTACGTTGATTACATCGGCAGTTTTGTCATTTATTTAACTACAGGAATCAGTGAATAACATAGCAGTAAAAAAGCAACAGCATAATAATCATTTCTTGGCTGTAATTTCTTAAACGTAAAAATGTTCAAAATATACATTTTGGCTCCGAACCCTCGTTGAAAAAATTGAATCAGCATTCAACCAGTAAAAAAAATTACACGTTTTATTTCAGGGTCTGCTCAACCTATTAATATGCGAGGCCTTAAAAAAATGTTTAAAATATACATTAATGTTGTAAATCCGAAAAAGATATGTGGTTGTTGATTACTTAAAAAAATAACGGACCTCCAATCAATTTAACGCTGTGACAACCAATTTTTTATCGTAAAAAAAACGTGTGAAACATACATTAACGTTGTAAATGTGTAAAAGACAAAAGCTCGCTGAAATTTGCGGCAGTTGTCAGTTAGTTAGAAAAATCATGCATTTTTTAGGCCTAGTAAATGCGATCTTGTTAACATTGCTTTGACTGGCAATTTAATCCAATGCACCCTGCAGCTAACTAAACAGCAGGCTCTGACTTATAATCAAATGCTTTTAATATAACCTTTAGAAACCTAAAATAGTCAAATACTTGTGCTTTACTTAACAAAAAATGCGACAAAATTGCATCGAAACAATCCAAACATATGTTAGCTCTCAACGAACAGCCGTCGTGGTGTAGTACACACGTCATCCTGCTCGCACTCACGTTATGACTGAAGCAGGAAGTAAAATAATTATTGACCTGGATTACTGCCAATTCCGTTTAAAGCTAAGCCTCCCGTGTAAGGAATATTCGAAAGCTTGCATAGAAAAAAATGTGAAAGCTCATTTAGCAGGCACCGGGAGTGACGTCAGAGCAAATGGGAGGGATGCCCCCAGATTGACGAAAAAAAGTATCAAAAGGCACTTCCTTCAGATTGATGAAAACTAAAAAAGTGGGGTGACGTCATTACCCACACTTATGATATCACAGTGGGTGTTGCAGAGGTGAGAACGACAAAAAAGTAGCAAAAGGCACTTTCCCACCATCCTCCAAATTGATGAAAATAAAAAAGTGGGGGGTCCTCCAGATTGACTGAAAAAAAAAGTAGCAAAAGGCACTTTTCCACCATCCTTCAGATTGAGAACGAAAAAAAGGTAGCAAAAGGCACTTTCCGGCCATCCTCCAGATCGATGACAACTGGAAGTGACGTCCCCTATTTTTATCACGTGACCGGAAGTGACGTCATTAGGCTCACGTCATAAGTGAGGTTATGGAGGTGGCAAAAGGATGCAAAAAAGTAGCAAAAGGCACTTTCCCACCATCTTCCATATTGATGAAAACTAAAAAAGTGGGGGTCCACCTTCCTCCAGATTGACAAAAAAAATTAAGTAGCAAAAGGCACTTTTCCACCATCCTTCAGACTGAGAACGAAAAAAAGGTAGCAAAAGGCACTTTTTCACCTTCCTCCAGATAGACGAAAACCGGAATCCCCACTTTTCATCACGTGACCGGAAGTGACGTCCCCACTTTGATCACGTGACCGGAAGTGGGGGTCACGGAGGTAGCAAAAGGATGCAAAAAAGTAGCAAAAGACACCACCCTCTAGATAGATAAAAACGAAAAAAAGGTAGCATAAGGCACTTTCCCACCATCCTCCAGATCGATGAAACCACACTTCCGGTTATGACGGCACTTCCGGCTATGACGTCACTTCCGGTTATGACGTCAATCCGGTTGTGACATCACTTCCGTCCGGGGCTGGATGGAGGGACAACTCAATCGCGTTCGTACCCTACAACAGTTTCACGTTGACTCGCTTCTGCTTATGTTCCATCGTCTTGCCAAATACCGAGTTGTTTAACAGTTTAAAGTAATCCTTTTCAAAGAATGCGGTCGATGCTGCCTTTTCTCACTATTGAAATTGATGTACCCCTCCATCCAGGGTTTCTGGTTGAAGCTCAGTACTCATCGGATGCGACGAAGAATCAATCCGTGATACATGTAGAACTTCAAATTTTGGAAGTGAACGACATAGTTCTTTTTGTGCAGGAGATTCGGCACGAGCTTGGCAGATGGTTTAATGTCGTGATTGATATCTTCTGCTAGTTTTCGGGAAAAGGGTGAAACGAGGTCTTCCCCAATCTTGAGCTTCTCGGGAGCTAGGGGATATTGTTATGCGAGTCGTGAAGCTCCGCGGGGTATTCTAGGTTGACTTCGAGTATATATCCGACATCTGCATCGTCCGGCACGGTGTCAACGTCTAAAGTCCGAATTTCTTCCTTGGTCAAGTAGCGGAATACGTTGTAGGGAAGACAAGCTCTCGTGAAGAAACCGTACAAGTTATTCATATCCAAGAAAATTATGTAAATGGAGGGTTTGCCGGGATTGAAATTGGTGATGTTTGTTGTTCGCCTTCAAATATCTCTTGCAAATAAACGACACGCCTCTTCTGATGCCGGAAGTTATCATGTTGTGTTTACCCGAGTGTAAAAACAACTCCAACTTGGATTCCTGCATTCTCAGGAGTACCGTCCAACTAAATCCCGGAGTAGAGATGTAGTAGCAGGGATCCAACTTGTTGTTGGCAAGGCATATTTTCCTGAAATCTTCGAAGATGTCGGCGAGTAGGAAAACGGCAGTTATCTTGTAGATTTCGTGACAGGTGCCGAATTTCTTCACCTTCATCTTGAGCCACAGGTTGAGAGCTCTCACGTACTCCTCATCCGCCAACTTTTCGTCCTTCAGTTGAAAGAAAAAGCATTTTCGAGAGGGCAGCTCTTCTTTTTCGAAGATGGACATGTCGGTAACGTACTCGTAGGGGTAAACGCCCTTCCAGGTCAGCAGATCTACAACACTCTCTCACGTGGTTTCTTCGACGAACCAAGAGGATTTTAAACCAGAGTCCAAAGCCACCTCGAGAATCGGGAATCTCTTGTGGTGTTTGACCAAAGTATCCAGCGAAGTTTTAAGGAAATGCTGTTTATGAATCGAAGGCTTATCCCGCTGTCTAACCTCTTGATCATCATACTTTGAAAACGCTCGGCATTCCGACCTATAACGTCTACTTGTCCCTTAAACATGTGCATTGCGGGTATGAGAAGATGCATGTCGTACCCTTCTAGACCGTGGAATACGACTGGGATGGTTCTTTTTTCTCGAGCGTTGAGATTACATTTCGAGTGAGCCTATCCTCTCTATTTTCAACTAATATGACAGTGATCCCTAACTTTAGTCCGAAACCAAAGAGGGGAAGGGTTTTCCGCAATAGTGACAGACTTTGGCCTCTTTGTAACTGACCTGTTCGGCTAGGGAAAGATTGAGGGGTAGTATCCTTTTCAACAACTCGTTGTAATGACGCGCTTCTTTCTTCATGCGTTGATAAAAAACTTCCACCGAATCTTCTCCCAAGTAGTAGTCTTGATTAATGATCTCCCCATTCTTACCGATCACGACGTAACCGAAGCTACAAGGCATGTGTCGATGAATTCGGGTGGTCGAGCTCGTCGATGGTCCGGGTTGAGCGGTGTGGATGGGCAGGAGTAGACACTCGAAGTTGACATAGATGATCCGAAGAAAGGGGTTTTGACGGTTAAAATGTCGAAACTCGGGAAAGTTTTCTCCCCGAGCCTTAATTTGGAGAGCTTGTGCTGGATTGATTTTGACGCATTCGTTTCGGTGAACTAAAAGCATCCATTTCATTCCAAATCCTGCGAAACAGTTTCGACAGTAGTATTTGGCGTGAGTCCGCGAGCCTCGATAACGTAAAAACTTAGCCATGTCCGTAATAGCGCAGTAATAGGTATTGTCCGCGCCACTCAACGAGAGAAGGTCGATGTGTAGTCCATCGTAGTTTTTGGAAACTCTGAGCGGGTACAATCCCTCGTCGTCTTAAAACCAACGATGTTGATCGAAAGATCGTTCAGCTTTTCAAACTTTTCAATTTCCTCTAACTTGGTCGGGTAAGAGAGAGAGCTAGTGTCGAGCATGTCTTTGAGCTCTTCGTAATCTTCAGGGTTAGTACTGTCTAACCCCAAACCTGATGATAGCGTCGAGTATAGAAAATATTTTGCATCGTTTAGATTTTGAACGTTTACTTCCGATTTTGCCTTGGCCTCGAGTTTTCTAGGGAGTGGAATATGTGATGAAGCTCGCCTTGGTTATTACTCCGCCACTCTGATGATCAAGTTGGGGATTCGTTTTATAGCCCAACCATTTCCTTCCCTGGCATAAATGTCGATGGATTCTTGAATTTTGCGGAATGCGTCGTCCAATACAGCGGGAATGTCATTCGGGTTGTATAATTCTGAATACCTGGAACAAAAACCCGTCTTCGATAATATCTCATTTCTAAAAAAAATCAATTCTTAAACAAAGCTGCACCTTACAATTAACCATCTGACCCAGACAAATTACTAGCAGATTTTGCAAAGCCACGCGTGACAGACAGACAGGTCACCGAATTCCTCCGACAGTGGCTTTTCGTAACTTCGGTGACAAAGTCCATGCTTTCGTGAAAGGCAGTGATCATTGAGATAATCGGGTAAATTGTACACGAAACAAGCGCATTTTTCCCAGTCAGAGGGGTGATTCGAACGAAGATGGTTTCGCAGCAGATGCTGTGTACTGAAACTTTCTCGGCAATAAATGCAGGTGAAAACGGTTTTAATTTCCATTTCTGAAAAGAGAAATCCTTTTTTGTAATAACGAGGAATAAAAAACATACGGTACAACTTCAAATTTTTTCCTTTTAAAAAAAATATTGAGGAACAAAAATATTTAATCCTTTTTTTATATTGAGGAAGAAAAAGTTGGAAGGATAGGAAAAAATGTCTTGAACCGAAAGTATTTTTTTACGAGTGAAATTTCATTTTAGACCGATAATATCCAGCTATTAGAAGTTTTAAGAATTCCCCACGTTTGAGTACTTAGAGGCTAAATTGCTAATGTTATCAGTCCAACTATCAAATTTTGAATCATATCCCTTCCACTTAACGAAGTAGAGCATATTCCAATCTGTCTCTTTCTTTCGTCTTAATACTTTCTCCACTAACAATAAATTGGGAACGAGAGTTTTTTGAATTTCTTGTTCGTAGAGATCTCCGAGCACCAGTTCGTTCAATTTGTCTTTTAATAGATAAGTAACAGGTTTTGTTTTTTGTACTTTACGGATCGTGAAAACTTCGTTAGTAAAATTTTGTTAATACCCTTTATCAAAAATTTTCTTACCTTTAGAAATTCTGACTATTTCCTACGACAAATTTGGGTTTTTCAACGATTGTTTCGATTTAATATTCAGTGACGATTCATGACGTCTGGTTACTTCCCTCGGTTTTAGTTTAGTTGTGGAGTGAACCATGTCATTGTACCGTGAAACTAACTCATCAATAATGTGTATCCATTGGTAGTTCCCCAGCTTGGTAAATTGCTTCCACATGCGAGTTTTCAGCGTTCTGTTGAAACGTTCTACAACGCTCGCGTTCTTCTCAGAGTGGGTAGAGTACAGGTTGATGTTGTAGTGCTTAAGGAGCGCTTTAAAGTTTTTATTGTAGAATTCACTGCCTAAATAAACTTGTAAAATCTTAGGGGGTGTCGTTCCTTCAAGAATTTTTTTAAAGGCTTCCGTAACGACTACACCGGATTTTGATTTAAGGGGAATGGCCCAAGAAAATTTGGACATGACGTTAATGCAAGTCAGTAGGTAGTTAAATCCTTTATTAAAGTTAGAGTAAGGTATCATTTCCACCAAGTCCGCTTGCCATAGATCATTCAGACTTCGCATAATCACTTTCCGCCTCGGAAAATGTTTCCGCGTCGGTTTGTGGAGTTCGTTTACGAGTTGATCCATTTCGGTTTTTTTCTTCCCATTCCGAACTTGAGCTTCGTCCCCATGATTTTTTTAACGATCGCAGCGGCTAATTTTTCTCTCCAAGGGTTGGAAGGATACTTACGTACTTTTCGAGCTTTAGATATAAGAATTTCATCAGTGACGTGTCGTTCGTTTAAATTTTGAGCTTTTTGAGTAGGTAATGTCGTGTTCTTTAAACGCCTCATCCAGTTTACTTATTCCAGGATCCTATCTAGCTAATCTTTGGTTTCGTTTCGTTCCTGGTCCGCAATATTGATATCCGGGTAAATGTACTCCTACCGGTAAATGGTCTACAATTTTATTTACGATTCCTTTCCCAGACTTGATGTAGGAAGCTTTTTTCGTTCCGCACACTTCGCAAAAGTAGATTTTCATGCTTCTGTTATTTTTTGATGTAATAATAGTAGGAGGTTTGGCCAGTTAGGTGTGGATCGTTTACATTTCACGCAATACTTCATCTTGGCCAATTTGTCTTTTTTTATTATACAAATTTTTTTATCGTTAACCTAAATTCTGATAAGCGTTCTTTTTTTTCTCGGGTGGTGATGACTCGTCGTTGTTCAAAAACCTCAGTCTTTCGACCAGATCGTTAGGATCGTCGTAGTACCTGTAATCCACCCTACTCCCGGTTTTTTACCATACCAGTTCCCTTTTTCTTTGTTTTCATATCCTCCCAGATAGGATGATAGATAGATAGCGTGCGTGTTTTTTAAAGGAGAGCCTAACTTGCCTTGACTTCGGGAGCGTACGACGGCTCCTTTAAATCCTTAAAATCCAGCAAACTCCAAAGTCCTCGTCTTCCCAAATACTGATTACTACCAACCACTATGTCGTTCCCGAATATTTTTACGAGTTTATTAGCGATGCTCATTTCTCCAGTTTTCGTGTCATATTGCAGTCCGAAGACAGGATCGGTCACTTTGGGATTTCGGAAAAATTTCACCAGGAAACATTTCACCGTTTGGCCTATGACTTGACCAGGTAACAGACTATCCAAAGATCTGAGGATTGGGAAATTTGAAAGTTCTGGAGGCATCAACACACGTCTGTTTTGTATTGCTAAAAGTGTCGGGGTGACTTTCAAACCCGTACTGGTAGATGCACATTCGGTCCGCGTATCTGGAGCGGGAGTGAGTATTCGGAAAGATTGGGATCTCGCACTATTGGAGTTGAATGCTCGATGGAAGGTTTCAGCGATTCAAACTTCTCGGTATCATTCTCCGTGGTTTCCCACTCTTCATCATCTTCATCCTCGGATTTATAAGTTTTCTTATGGGAGTTAATAATTCGTATAAGTTTTAGTCGTTTTCTCGTTCGAAAACCGGCAATAGCTTTCGCAGGACTCGCTATGGGTGGTGGATTAATAACAGCAGGTTTCAATGTATTAACGACGGGTTTTAAAAAATTCTTGTAAAGATTCTTCTTGATCTCGTTCATCCAAACGTTGATTCAACATTTTTTCCCGTAAACGTTTTTTGAGATTTACTATTTTACATTTCTTTTCCATGTTATCTTTTTTCTTTCGTTTGTTTTTATCATCGAACGAAAACGTACGTTTATAACGTCCCTTGTTTAACGTTTTGTCGATCGATAAAAACCCGTGCGAATCGTCCCATCACCTTCTACACAACGTTTTAAACTCCGGAAATTCCATGTCTGGACCGACGTAATTTCGTATAAATGTTTCAGGTTTAAATCGTCCATGGGAAATACGACTAATAAATTGGCGTTATCTCTAACCACTTGTTTGGGAATTCTGGTATAAAACTGACTGCAATAAAAAACGTCGGCGTTAGAATGACGGCCTTGAGCGAAGTAACGTTGTATGTTTGTCTAAAAGAACATCGTCAAAAACCACGAGATTACAAAACTTGGTGTCCAACTCCTCGGGAGGAATTAAATCGTTTTGAGAGTTGTGAAAACTCGCTATCTCCTGCCCTACGGTTCCCTCAATTTCGGAAAGTATAGACTGTAAAGCTCCGTATTTTGCTTAACACAGAGTTTTGCTGTACACGTATAATCTATCGTAATCCAACCATCCTTCGTTACAGATAAAATTAAACAGTAAGTTCGTCTTCCCGCAGTTTGCCGGTCCTATAATCACGCATCTGATGTTTGAAGGTAGAAATGGGTGATTTTTGGGGTTTCTTGATCGGCACGAAGAAATCGTAATTTTGAATATCCATTGTTTTTTCTTATTCAGAAATCAAACTCATAAAGTCTTTATCCGAAAACTTTTCAATGGATGTGTTAGATTCGACGACTCCGTAATCTACATTACACCAAAGTTTTACGGTTCAGGGAGCGTCGTTGCTGATGTACACGGAGTTAATTTTACCACTAACTTCCAACAAGGACATACTTCTGCACGGAGCCAAGTTAAACCACGGTTTTTCTATAACGTTTTTGTTAAGTTTTCCTTTAGTTTTGTGGATGTTGTTGTACACCCACGTTTGGAGACATAATGGCTTATCCGAGTCATCGTCTGCCTTTTGACAGAATGGGTAGCAGTTGGAAGCGGAGAGCGAGTTATTTGGATAACTGAACATCGTCAAAGAAACGGGTTTCTGCTCGTCCGTTTCAATTTCTAATTTTTTGCAGATGCATCGTTTAAGATTTTTCATCGCGTTTTGAGAATCGAGGTCCGATGGAGAAATCCAACCCTTACATCTGGAACCTTTGTTCGAAATTAGAGAACCTATTCCTCTTAAATCCTCGAAATATATGGAAGGAGACAAGACGTACTTTACACCCTTTTTTAAATCCGTCGCATTCTCCATTCTAACTTCTTGAGAATTTGATTGCAGCAGACTCAAAAGATTTCCGTGTCAGGTAGAGTGAGACATTTTTTAAATTTTTCTATTCCTGTTGTTTACATATAAAAAAAGAATCGTCAAAATGCCAGTTAATAAATTTGGACAATATTTGAAAGAGCGCAAAGAGATGTGAAAGGAGCTCCGGGTGTAGGATTTATACGAGACCTGAACCATGATTACGACATGTAGAATAAGCGACTTACTAAAGTCGGAGCTGCTACAGAACCTGAAGATGTCGTAATTTATTCCCAATTCACCGAATTAGAAAATGACGTAACAAAATTTAAAACCGATGTAGGATTGAAGAAAGATGCGGATGGATATTTTAGCGCTGAAAAGAAACGTATTAAAGATCTCAAAACTCCCTCGCAATCTAAGGATGCGGCAACTAAGGATTACGTCGATTCAAAAACTGTATCGGACATGCGAATAAATCGCTTAACTAATCTAGCTGCTGGTATAGATCCCGAAGATGCGGTAACTTATTCTCAGTTAAAAGATGTAAAAAGTTAAAAACTACGTTGGAGGAAAGTGCCGATGGTCAACTTGATGCGAAAGATAGACGAATCAAGGATCTGGTATCTCCTGCACAATCTAAAGATGCAACAAATAAAGAATACGTTGACGCGAAGCTTCTCGTCATAAACGAAGTGGAAACCAAACTCGTTTACGCTTTGAAGGAAGGTCCCGATGGCCTGCTCGATGCAAAAAATAAACCAATCAAGGACCTTGCATCCCCCACACAATCTAAGGATGCTGCGAATATAGAATACGTCGACGCGAAGCTTCTCGGTATAAACGAATTAGAAACCAAACTTGACAATGCCTTGATCACGGGCTCTCGTAAAATATTCGACGCAAAAAATAAACGAATCGGTAACCTGGCAAACCCCCAAAGGCCTTCGAAAGCTATTAATAGTTTTTCTTTGAGGTTCTTACAAAAGGCTACAAAATAATCAAACTTCAAACGTCATTGAATGAGGATGAGAATGGGGTACTCGATGCAAAAAATAGACGAATCAAATCTGCTCTCCGCCAACCGCGGAAAACGATGTGGCTACTAAGGGCTACGTCGACAGTCGAATAGTTATTTAAATGTAGAAAAAAAACTCCCACCCGACGCAGAGGAAGCCAAAAATCATTTTGAAAACGTCGGTTTGTGATGGAAAGGTATACAAATCCACGTATCGACTGTATAGTTACTTTTCGGGGAACTAGTCCTTACCGTAAAGGTCACATTGTAACGTGTATCAATAACTATCCTCACCAATACTACTTATCAACATCCGGCTGGTATATCCTGGGAATGAGTATAACAAGTAGCAGAGATCAAATACCTAGTTTAAACCCTCCAGATATAAAGATACGGTGTTTAATAACTAGGTTTTTGGATTTGTCGAAAAGTGTACCCAAAGATGAAGGATTTCAAGTTTATCTCGATCTTGAGAGACTTCTCCAACCATCAACTCTATGTATAACGGAAATACCAATCATCGTGAATGAAGGTCGCGTGATTTATATAATGGCTGATACGGCAAGCATGCAGGATTAAGATTACCAACTAGATGTATACTAATTAGGACATGGTCAAAGCAGAAACATGGTCAAAGCTGTATAACATGGTCAAAGCAGAAACCATACACCAATCCATACGAAGAACAAAGGGGATAACCGAGTTAAAGAGCTAACTGTCTTAAAATATCGTTGTAATCATATCCCTTGCACGAGAAACCTAGAAAAAATAACAGAAATGACCCCTAATGTTTGATTAAAAACTTTACACCCTGTCGTAATTGTATTTAACGGGACCCAAATAATCCGAAATGCATTTCGGTGGTTCGAGGTTGCCGAAACTGTCGAAATAACAGGGTGTGTCAGTAACTGTCGAGTAAGCCACCCCATGACTTCCGTTTCCATCGTGAAATTTTTCCAGATTAACGATACTACATTTGCCACGAGGTTTAGGTTTTAACGGTAGAAAATCCTTGCTAAAAGTACCTCTGTATTTAGGAATTTTCAAAATTTTGACTAATCTGTTTAAACCGAGATTCGTTAACGGTTTAGTAAAATTGATCAGACCTTCACTAGCCTTAGAAAGAGTCCTCTGCCACGATTCGCTTTTTTTTCCTTTTACGTTACAATCTGAACCCTCCATTTTCTTGTTATCTCTCACCATTTCTTCCATTACCTTACCATCGTTATGGCTCTTTTTTAAATGCAGAGGCAATACCAGCGGCACCTCCGGCTAGACCACCTACACCGGCTAAGATGGGTCACAGCAATGCCAACAATGGTAAAAACCTACCTCGTTTCGCAATCTTTTTTCTTTTCACCCCGCTCCATTTTTTTCCTGATTTTAGTTGTTTTCGTTTTTTGTTTCACCATCTCTTTTTTTTAATAAATCACTTCGACTTTGCCTTTATCCAATTTCAAATTCATTTTTCTATCTCCGATCAACAGTGCGTGGCACGTCTTGTTAGCTGGTACCACATCGTTAAATTTCAACTTTACTTGCACGTCGACTATGCCAGACTTAAGTCTCTCCGATTGCTTGAAACAGTCCAAAACTACTATAGGATACGTCTTTTTAAACTGCACTGAATTAATACACAAGTCCCCTACATCGTACAAAGTGCATCTAAACTCTTGAGCCATTCTATACAGGATCGAGAATTCTCCACTAGCGTAATTTACGTTCAAGTCCAAAAACGGGTAACGTTAGGAATTTAAAGTTACGTCTGCATCTTGAAGACTGCGGTAATCGAATACGTCTGAATTTGTTGTTTGCGCATCTTTTCTATCAGTTTGCAGAGCTAGAATAACCCACCTCGGTTTTTCGACGGCCGAAGTAGTAAGCACGCGCCATGTGCTCTGGGGAAGTTTGCAACTATCGTAATGCCAGTGCCTAAAGCCCAAGTCCACGTTCATTCCACCTTCTATGTAGCTAAAAAGCCTGAGTTTTTGCACGTCGGATGTGGTTACGAGCGGTACGTGCCACGAAACACTACTCAAATCGACTTTCCCAACGGCTGTTGCAGCTGCCCTGAATACAACGTCGTCATTGCTCCCTCTAGACAACGTTAGGACATGCTTGGCACCGTACAGCACCTTGTCATAATTTTCGAAAAATCCCATGCAGTGTTTTAAAGGAATGACGAACGTGAAGCTTCCTTTAGAAGTCATCTCCTTTACGATGATGGAATGCCGTAATTTCAATCCGATGTTATCGTTCAAACTTGCCGCGGAAGAATCTGCCGCATGTAACGCCCAGCAGTTCCCCAGCAACGACACTTGATCGGTCGAGCCGTACGTAAGGAGATCTTTCATGAGAGTCCCATAATCGGTATAATTTAACTCGTCCATTAGCTTATCCCTCAGGAGATATTTAATGCTGGAAAATAGGTACATGGAACCATTATTGATGAGAGACACTACGTCCGCATCGGCAAAACTAGAACCGTCGGCATTCAGTAACATGCCTTTAATTAGAAGATAACTATTCGCGACGTGTAGGTACAAATCCTGGTTTTCTATTACGATTCTAACTTCCAAATTGACATTGTTTAGATTTGTTCTTACTTTCGGATTATATTCGTGAAACGCAAAGCTCTCCACGGAAGAATTTTTTTTGTAAAGATTTGTTTTTACCGAGGTAATGCTCCGTTAAACTCATCGTCTCGCACTCGTTACAAAATTTGATGAATGCTGCGTATTTTGCCCTTAAATGATTATTATCTACGACGAATCCTTTTCCCATTAACTTTTTTTCTTTCGAATACTAACATTCTTTTTTTAATATGTACAAAATTATTTTTTAGATCTCAGATGCAGTCTGATGGTAAGGGTTTCCCCGTTTAAATTTATCATTTCGTTATCTTGAGAAGTTAACCAAATACGAATATTACAAATCTTGTTGGTAGTTACTGGAAGGTAAATTAAATTTTGAGGGGAAATTATCATCTTATAACCCGGTGGCACTCCCGGATAAAAAGCGTGTATGCAAGGTTGAGTGTCGTCATTCACGTAGGAAGACCCGATTATGTTGGTATGAACGAAAATTGTATTGAGCCCCATTATATCCACGGATTTTTGACCTTGCTGAGTTTTTAGTATAAGTTCCCTGAAGGAACCCTAGAACAGTTCCTAAATTATTATCTCCCAGAAACGAAACGCTGTAGAGCAGATTATTTACAACCAAATTTGTTTTTAAAGTATTATGGTTCGGTTCTAAAACAATGGAATTTTTTTCGTGACCACTTCGAGTCGCACCTCGTTCCAATTCGCTCCACCATCAATGGTGTACAAAATTGAAAATGCTGTATTACGTATCCAACAAAACGAGTGTTATTTCGTACTCTTTTTTAGGGTCTAGGTATATGGGAGTTTTTAAATTGCAGCTCAGTTCGGCACCTATTCCCATTAAAATTATTGAACTCGAATCCATGCTTTCTTCTTCTTTTTTTTGTTATTAATCGCAAAATATCATTAAAAAGAGTTAATCAGATACCCGTGATTATCATGATCAGATACCCGGTCCCAGGGGATGCTAAATAGTACACCCGGTCCTAGTGGGTGCTAAATAGTGTACCTGATCCTAGGGGTGCTAAATAGTGTACCCAATCCTAGGGTGTGCTAAATAGTATACCCGGTTGTGGAGGGTGCTAATTAGTACACCTGGACCTAAAGAATGCTAAAAAGTCTGGTCAAGCCATTAATGGGAACGGATTTCTTAAGCCTAAAATGTTCAAAATATACATTAAGGTTGTAAATCAGAAAAAGAAATGTTCGCTGAAAATCGCGACGGTTGTTGACCAGTTTAATAAAACGCATTTTTAGCCATTCAACACTGTGACAACCAATTTCTTATCCTAAAAATACGTGTGAAACATACATTAAGGTTGCAAATGTGTAAAAGAAAAGCTTCCACTCGCTGAAATTTGCAGAAACCAGTTAGAAAAATAACATTTTTTAGGCCTAAGATATGCGATCTTACAGCAGTGTTGACAAGATAACTTGCATTGCTTTTGACTGACACTTTAATCGAATGCACCCTGCAGCTAGCTAAACAGCAGGTTCTGATCAATTACTTTTTAAATAACTTTAGAAACATAAAATAGTCAAGTAGTTGTGGTTTACTTACCAAAAACGTGAGAAACTTGCATATATCTTTTGACGGACTAACCATATGTTAGCTCTGAGCAGTCGTGACTAATTTCCCACAGCCATCACGGTACACGCGTCAGCCTACTCCCACTCACCTCGTATGACTGAAGCAGGAAGTAAAAAAAAATTGTCCTGGATTACTGCCAATTCCATTTAAAGCTGACTCTCCCTGTAAAGAATATTCGAAAGCTTGCATGTAAAAAATGTGAAAGCTCATTTACCATGCACCACGATCACCGGCAGTGACGTCAGAGCCACATCCACCGAAAGTGACGTCATGGGGAGGATTCCTTCAGATTGAAGAAAACGAAAAAAATTAGCAGAAGGCACTTTCCCACCATCCTCCAGATCGATGAAAACTAAAAAGTGGGGTCTCACCCTCCTCCAAATTGACGAAAAAAAGTAGCAAAGCCATTTTCCCACTATCCTCAAGATCGATTAAAACGGAAAAAAAGGTAACAAAAAGCACCCTCCGGCCATCCTGCAGATTGACGAAAACCGGAAGTGACGCCCCGACTTTGATCGTGTGACTGAAAGTGACATCAACCGCACTGTGATGTCATAAGTGCGGGTCATGGAGGTAGCAAAAGGATGCAAAAAAGTAGCAAAAGGCACTTTCTGATGCCTTCCTCCAGATTGACGCAAACAAAAAAATGGGGTAATGACGTCACTGCCCACCTACCTCCAGACTGACGGAAAAAAAATAAAGTAGCAAAAGGCACTTTTCCACGATCCTTCAGATTAAGAACGAAAAAAAGTAGCAAAAGGCACTTTTCCACCATCCTCCAGATCGATGAAAACCGGAAGGCCCACTTTTCATCACCTGACCAGAAGTGACGTCCCCACTTTTATCACGTGACCGGAAGTGGGGATATCACTTCCGTCCGGAGTGGATGATGATGTCACTTCCGTCTATGACGTCACTACCGGATGTGACGTCACTTCCAGTTGTGATATCACTTTCCGGCTATGATGTCACTTCCGGTTGTGATGCCACTTCCACTTATGACGTCACTTCCGGTTATGATGTCACTTCCGGTTGGGACGTCACTTCCGGTTATGACGTCGTTTCCGTCCAGGTGGATGGATGGAGCTACAACCCAATCGCGTACTTACCTACTGATGACTTAGTGACCGTTCCATGTTTTAAAATTGTTAGTTTTAAACCTGATGACGAAAATTGTATTTTTCGAAACGTTGTTTGTTCATTTGTTGCATGCACTTCTGGGTTTTTATTTTGTAATCAATGTTGTTATCGTATAGTACACCAAGCATGCTCAAATTATGCACAAGTTTTTTTTCCGTTCGTAAGATTGTATTTGTACGTTGAAGATTACGCTGGTATGTTTCCTGCCAAGTTTCAGTAATAACATAGCCATTCGTCTTACTTAAATTCTTGGTCTTACCAAGACATTTTAAGAGTATCCGAGGGGGAAAAGCCATAATAAATGTTTCCTGGTGAAGCTCCTTTATCTGCCTGCTGACATTCGAGCCAAGGCAACTGACTTAAACAACAACAACAACAAGCAAAACAACATAAAAAAGTCGACAAAATAATAATTGTATTTAGTGTCTTAAATTTTGGTGAACGTGAACTTCCCGTTTTTTTCCAAATTAGGTGCCTCACTTGTGCTACCGCACTCGCTACGATTAAACTTATAATATCAGAAACCGTAACTAATCACAAATTGCTTCTAATTAGAAATGCATCTTTAAATTTCTGCAATGTTAAATTTTGTAAAAAAAACTTTGATTCGGCGAAATGGGATTTAGCAAAACGGGAATTCCCCTTTAGACGAATTTTAATGAGGGTCTATTTTCGGCCTTTTTTTAAGCGTTGCCACAAAACTCCAATTACATTAATTTAACGGGGAAATCAGACATACATTAATACAATACAATAAAGGCCCGTTTTTAAAACAGTTTAAAAAATGAAAGCAGTATTGTGTAGTCTTTATACGATATTAAGGAAGAATATGAAATTTCTATTTTTTTAGTACTGTTTGGCATTATGCCGTTGTCCAGCATTTTCTGGATAAGTTAATTTCTGTGCATACGTTTTAAATTATTTCCCCCTGAGGAACACAAAACGCCACAATATGAAGTCTGAAAAAATGCGAGGTATTTAAATGGCTGTTGGTTCACATACTTGCTACAAACAAGATCGAAGTGGCTGCAATGAATCTACGAGAAAAAAACGCACTGGTAAAACCCATTGAAAAAAACTTGAAGAAATAAAACTCGTCAAAATGGGACAGGAAATTAAGCTGCTGAAGTACAAAAAAAAAACGTGCTTGGCTGGGGAAATTTGAGCCAACACAACTAAGCAAACCGCCACGATGTTAGCAAAGTCCAGGAGAAAAAAAGTACTGGAAAGAAGATATGCTGATAAACTGTTGGTGACGTATGCTACGTATATTAACTAACATGTACCGAGGGTACATGGAGGTAAGAGCATTTCACTGTATCGACGTAGTGTTAAGTCGATGTAAGCGCTCTAAAGTTAATGCGACGTGGGTACATAGACCTAGCGTTTAGGTGCAGCGTGGTTACATGGTCGTTGTGGAAGAGCAGCTAATGCGATCGCGTAGCTAGATGCGGCACATGTGCACATTGCTTGGAACTTAGGTGTTGATTTGTTCAAACCAACTCAACTCCTATGCTTGGAATGCGTCACAGCCTGTAAATTTTAATGTTTGCAAATAAACGAAAAAAACAATAACAAAAAAATGAAGGTTTGAATTCGACTGCTCTGATTGGCTGTTGAGGGGCGGGGAGGGGGATGGCAGCAAACAATAATTTAATGGGTGCTCTATATCATGTTACATCAATATGAATATCATGTGCCATCAAATAAATAAAAGCATAAGAATACGTTTTTTTTTCGGAAAAAAATTGATAACTAGTTATCGACTTTAGTTTACTGGTGCGTCTCCCCCCCCCAACCCTATTCAATTTTTAATAATTTAATTTTCAGTAATTTAATCGATACTCTATCATGTTACATGGTCTTCACTAAATTGAAACATAAAAACACGTTTTTTGGACAGGAAAAAAAACAAGTAACAAGTAATCAACTTTTGTTTGCTGGCGCCAACAAATTTTTGATAATGTAATTTTCAGTAATTTAATCAGTTCTCTATCATGTTACGTGGCAATCACTAAATTGAAACAAAACAATAATTTTTTTGGACCTTAAAAAAAAGCCAGCTTAACGAGTAGTGGACTTTTGTTTACTGGCGCTTCTCCTCCCCCCACCCGCAGCAGTATACTTACGCTGTACATACCTTAAATAAAAGCTTGAAAACATACCAAACTAGTTAAAGTAGAGGTGGGCGCGGGTCCAGTTTTTGGGAACCGAAATTGCCCGCAATTACAGAAACTGGAACCGACCCGCAGGGAACCGCAACGTCTGATCTGACAACCAAACCGGCCCGAAACAGCAAATGTGTTCTATAATAAAACTCGACCCGACCCGAACGCAGTTTACCCGCTTTTAACCGCTAAAGAAAAATCTAATAAAGACATTGATTACGAAAAAAAATTTGTAAACAAAAGAAAGCCACACGAACACATTGTTATAATTCAACAAACGCCGTTCTCAGTTGAATATTTTTTGTTCTAAAAGTATTTTTTTTCGGTTTGATAAAAACAAGTTTAAAAAAATCTTGACAGCGTTCGTACCATCCTCGTCCTCAAGTGTACATTTGCTGTTTGTACGGTTTGATTTGCTACTGAAGGTGCACTGAGCTTTGGTTTCGGGTCGTGCATTTTCTACCTCAATTGGCCTTGCTCTAACCTAGTTGTGAAGGTGAATCGAAGTGCATCAAGGAAAAAAGCAAATAATAGCTAAGATAGTTTCGCATTTTCTATCCGTCTGGCGTCAACCCCGCACGTCCCCGGTGCAAAGTACACCGGTCTTTAGCCCTGGGATGCAAGCAGACAAGTTGCGGGAACATGTGTCCGTCATCCCGCGTGCTGTTGCCTCTGGGGTCACCATCTTCTGGGGCTGTCCATCTAGCTGTCTGGCTTCAACCACGCACGTCCCCGCTGCAAGGGACTCCAGCACCCAAGTTGCGGGAAGCTGCTGTTGCAGCAAACTCCATCAACACCTAAGCAGACCTTCAAGTTCGCCAACGGCAAACTATTCGTCCTAGACCCTTCAAATTTGGTGTGCACCCAGCTTAAGAAACCCTTTCGACTCCCAAAAAGTTTCGTAGCTCTAGCTCCCATAGGAAAAAATCCCGACTTTAGACGCCCAGTGCTCTTCATAGGTTTCAAGTTCCCCAATCCCGAAAGAAACGTTCTAGACACTTCAAACTCGGAAGGCGCCTAGCTGGCCATACCCCCGGGACCCCCAATAAATTTAAGACCCACAGCCCTAGTAGAAGGAGCGCTATTAAATAAACCGGCTTTGAGTGTAGGCCTATATAGGCCTATATAGGCCTAAATACTTCGACCGTCAATAGCGGACGAACGAGACGAGCTACGACTCTGGGGATAGGCTAGCACGCTTTAGGAGGACGAAATATGAATGCATGATATTTGCAAGAAAACCAGTGTAGAATGAGTCATCTTCTTGTGACAACAGTAAGTTTAACCAAGATAAAATGTCGTAGCAGCAGAAAAATTGAATAAATTACTAAATCTAATTTAGTACCGTTATACCAGTTTAGTAACGCGTTATACTAGGCGTCGTCTGCTTTCTCCGCCATGTTGAAAGATGGTTTAGAGGGATTAAACCTAGTGCGTTGGGTGTAAATTTCCAATCACGCGGCCGCGAGTGCCGATTGGCGTGGCGGTACGTCCTTTGGCGCCGCGCTCTTAAACTTCCGGTTTAGTCTAGTTGCTTAATCACCAAAACACAACTCAACTCCTATGATACCAGCGTTGCTAACGCAGTGCAGGTTTTTTTTTCGAATAGCTCGGCTCACAGAGGTCCCACGAACTTGTGGTTGGGCTTAAAATATGTGTACGGACCTGGGCTAACCTCCCACCGAGTTTCATCAAGTTTACACGGCCAGTTTTGGAGCCCCGACACTTTGACCTATTTTCCGTTCCTTCCGTAATGCTACGAAAAGTGCCTCTGGGGTGACCAGCGACACACGGTTGGTACCAGGGCACCCATCTTCTTGGGCCGTCCATCTAGCATCGTCCCCCTGGCGCAAGCCGATTTTGGCCGTGATCCGAGCACTTTTCATTTTTCCTGCGTTAGCAACGCTAGTTTCGTATGTACGCGGGAGAAGCCAACATCCGGGGGGGGGGGGCTCACGGTTTTTTTAGGTTGTCGCAGGTTTTTTTTTAATTGCGCCACTCACAGAGGTGTTACAGACATGGGGATAGGCTTGAAATGTGCGTATGCACGAGGGCTATTCTCACACCGAGTTTCATCAACTTTAGACGACCAGTTTTTGAGCCCCATCAGTTTACCCGCCCGGCCCTACCTTCCGTAATGTTATTTCAAAGTGGCATCGCAGAGTTTTTTTTCGAATAGCTCGGCTCACAGAGGTCCCACGAACTTATGGTTGCGCTTAAAATGTGCGTACGGACCTGGGCTAAACTCCCACCGAGTTTCATCAAGTTTAGACGACCAGTTTTTGAGCCCCGACACTTTAACAGATTTTCCGTACCTTCCGTAATGCTACGAAAAGTGCCTCTGGGGTGACGAGCGACACAAGATTGGAGCCAGCGCACCCATCTTCTGGGGCCGTCCATCTTGCATCGTCCCCAACATCTAACAAGCCTAACCCCATCAAAATCGGACGGATAGTTTTCGAGCTAAGCCGCTTTTAGCGGCGATCCGATCACTTCTCATTTTTCGTCGTAGGTTTTTTTAATAGCTCGGCTCACAGAGGTGTCACGGACTTGTGGTTGGGCTTAAAAGGAGCGCGGGGGTGAGGGCTAACCTCACACCGAGTTTCATTAAGTTTAGACTTACAGTTTTTGAGCCCCGACCATTTAGCCGCGTGACCCTACCTGTGTTAGCAATGCTGGTTTCGTGTGTACGAGGGAGAAGCCATCCGAGGGGTAGCAGGTGGATTTTTTCGTGGTCGCAGGTTTTTTTTCGAATAGCCCAATTTTGATGGGGTTAGGCTTGTTAGATCGGCCATGGAAAGACCTATCTACCTTCCAAAATTCAGACCTCTAGCACTTCTGATTTGCGATTTGACCTGCGTTAGCAACGCTAACTGCACTGCCACAGGGTATATAGTGACAGTAGTCTCACTGTAGCTCTGGCTGTACTAGCTGTAGTGGCTGTACTAGCTGGCCGATCAAGGTGCGGCTCTTTCCTGTGTCTCCCCGAGACTGTAAGGATGCCTTCGGCATGCCTTGGACGATCTTCCCTGGTGGTTCATTTGCCTCGGTTAGCAACGCTAGGTTTACCTGCAAACGTCGCAGGGCCGAGCCTGTTTTTTGCAACCGATCAGAGCAGGATTTGTTCAGGGCTTTGGCTACTCCATGCCGCAAAACAGCACTTTGGCACGGGTAAGAGAATCTCGTTTTCGGTAGTAGGAATCCCCTTCTTTTGCGTTAGCAACGCTGATGTAGGGCTCCAAATCATAGATATGGAGGGCAACTCGGCGTGACCGAAAAGCCACGGTACGCCAAATACATGTCAGACCTTGGGTTATTGAAGTAGATATGTTGTACGAAAGGGCTTTTGGCAGAATGAGTGCGTGTTTGGCCGAAAGAATGTCTGATATTTGGCAGATGATTGGAAAAGAAGGCGCCAGGTCGCATTTTAGCCGAAGGAGTGCCAGATCTTCGGCAGGTGCCAAGTCGCATTTTAACCAAAGGCCATGCCGCACATGGTCAGAAGACGAGAGCCGATCACGGCCCGAAGGTAGGCTAGCAACCAAAGGCGTGAATGCTTGCACGCAATGCCGCTCCTCGGTGCCGAAGGTATGAATTCTTATCCACAACAAAACGCCCTTTGGTGTCGGGGCCTGAGAGCTAGCAACAGGTGTGTCGATGGCATCAAATGGCTTGTGGACGTGCCCGCTATCACGCAAATGGTCTGGAGACGAGAGCCGATCATGGACCGAAGGTAGGCTGGCAACCAAAAGCGTGAATGCTTGCAAGCAATGCCGCTCCTCGGTGCCGAAGTTAGTGAAGTCTTATCCGCAACAAAACGCCCTTTGGTGTCGGGGTCTGAGAGTTAGCAACAGGTGTGTCGATGGCATCAAATGGCTTGCGGACATGCCCGCTATCGCGCAAATAGCTGATGAGCTGATCATAACGTTGGGTTGGTTCCCCGAAGAACCGAGCAGAACTGACGCAAGGGTAGGGAAACTTTCTCGCATCAGTCGATGGTAGTTTCCAAAGAATCGAGGTTATTTGTCTGAGGACACACTGGACAAACGAACTGTTCCTGTGGTTGTCAAAGATTTTTCGGTTAGCAACGCTAGGTGCACTCTCAAACTTCGCACGGCCGAGCCTGGTTTTGCAACCGATCAAAGCAGGATTTGTTCAGGGCTTTGGCTACTCCATGCTGCAAAACTGCACTTTGCCACGGGTAAGAGAATCTCGTTTTTGTTAGTAGGAATCCCCTTCTTTTGCATTTGCAACGCTGATGTAGGGGTCCAAATCATAGATATGGAGGGCAGCTCGGCTAGACCGAAAAGCCACGGTACGCCAAATACATGTCGGAGCTTGGGTTATTGAAGTAGATATGTGGTACGAAAGGGCTTTTGGCAGAATGAGTGCATGTTTGGCCGAAGGAATGCCTGATCTTTGGCAGATGATGGAAAAGGAGGTGCCAAGTCACATTTTAGCCGAAAGAGTGCCAGACCTTAGGCAGAGGATGGGAAAAGAAGGCACCAAGTTGCATTTACCCAAAGGCCATGCCGTAAATGGTCTGGAGACGAGAGCCGATCACGGCCCGAAGGTAGGCTGGCAACCAAAGGCGTGAATGCTTGCACGCAATGCCGCTCCTCGGTGCCGAAGGTAAGAATACTTATCCGCAACGAAACCCCCTTTGGTGTCGGCTAAGTCCAAGAAGTGATAATGAAAACTTGAGCTGAATGAACAGCCGGGTCAGAAGGCGAGCCTGATGAGTGAGAGTGCCCGATGATGCTAAGTACGAGGGCATGAATTCTAGCGGCCCATCCCTACCGTAATCTTGCTCTGTCGGTCTTCGGGCCATGGGCGGGTAGGCAAGGGTAGCATGCTGAGCAAGCGACAGGACGGAGGTGAGCACTACTGAGTGAGAGTACCCGATGATTCAAAGTATGAGAGCATGAATGAATTGAGGAAAAAGCCCAGAGAGAAACAACTAGGACGGGTAATGGTCTGCTTTGCCGGTCTTTGTGTGATGTACCCTTCAGCCACTGCAAATACTGTTGACCTTTAATTAGCTTGAACGGGGCTATGCCTCTTATTTGCACCGTCAGCTTATTTTCACATTTTGTCCGGTAGGCAGACTGACACCTTCAGACTTTCCAGCGCTGATAGAGATCGGCCCCTCGTGGTTACGTGATCTTGATGTGCACTAAATGAAAGTTGGTAGAAGCGAGATGTGGTTTGAAAGCAGTAGAAGCAAGGCTTGGTGATTCTTGACACGTTCAGTGAGAAGCGAGTGACTTGGTGATCCCGACACATTCAGTCTTTCCAGCACCGATAGAGATCGGCCCTTCGTGGTTACGTGATCTTGACGTGCACTAAATGAAAGCAGTGTCTGGGTACATCGGCCTTGGCGTCAGTCTTTCCAGCACCGATAGAGATCGGCCTTTCGTGGTTACGTGATCTTGACGTGCACTAAATGAAAGCAGTCCTTGTTCTTGGCGGTCTTATTTGGGTGAAACTGGGAGTCCACATTGCAGCTGACTCGGTCTTAGGCTTAAATAACGGCCCCGATCAGGTCGGAACCATACTCTTATGACCAATGTTTTTGTGATCTGGAGCCCTAAGTAGTCCAAATGACTCGCGCTCACGAAGAGAGATAGAGGAACATTACTTCTCAACACCAAGTTTAGCCACATGCTAACAAACTATGTCAACTTCAACCATCGAGGTTCATACCCACACTGGAGAAGATAGAGAAGGGCTTGGTGAGAGATAAAGAGCATTGAAAAGTGGCCCGAAGGAATGCCATTTTCGAACGATAAATGGAGAAATTCAGAACGTGGAAAAAGTTGGCGGCTGAAGGAATGGGGAGAGCAGGTAGGCGCGTCCGAAACAAATGGATGTGCTATTCTCCCATGCCAAGGAAACCTGCTGAGAGTTGAGGGTTCTGTTTAGCCGTGCAGACCCGCCGAATCGCTCTCAACCACCTCGGTGTCCTAATTTAAGGAGTACTGGGGTGGCAATGGTTACTGACTTGCTTTCTGCGGTCTGAGTGCTCTACGTCTTCTTCGGATGGTTCGGGGGCACGAAGGACGGGTTAGCTGCCACGATGACGGAGTTTGTTTACTTTTTCGGCTAGGGCACACGAAGTCGGCTAGCATCATCGGTCTGTATTTACATCTTGTTCGCATGGTTCGGGCACATGACTGGTGGTGCAGGCAGGCCAGGCCAGATTGGGTACTTTAAAGGAAGGAGTCCCTGGGTTCGCCTAAATTCCATCTTCTACGTACACTTTGGTACTCGAAGAATTCTCCGCAGGAAAGACAGCATGTCTTTTTATTTATTGCTTGCTGGAACTCCCGGGAACCCCAAAAGCAACACCGGGGGTTAATATAAATTGCGTTCTTCCCTACCACAGAGGGATAAATGCGCTGTGGCGCCAATTACGGCATCGAGCAGTGTCCAGCACATTACCGAAGGCATGCACTATGGAAGGGCGGCTGTCTCATGCAGCTGTGTTAGTGACCGCGCTTCGGCGCAGCGTGCCTGAACCCATAAGTGTTGGGATTGAGAGAGTTCTGTAAGATGATTTGGTTCTGTGATACCGTGTGACTGCACGTACGAAATAAATGAAAGTAAGATGGGCAAGTAGAGCTTGAAAGCTGAATGGAAAGCGGGGTTCTGCCAAAGTAGTGAGGGCAAACCTGGAGAAAAATGCAAAAACCACAAATGCGCTTGGTATGAGAGAAACCACCCGTCCTCATCACCGAAAAGAGCGTGACACAAAAGGACGATATTCAGAAGTTGCTTGAGACTTACCTGCTGCTTTGTTGATCATGCTGTACGACGTCGCCAGAAGGTGTTAGCACTTGGGCGCCAGAGGCATGACATTTCGGAGAATGGTAGCTGTTGACGAGCTTTGAGCTTGGAAGCAGACGTGCCATGACCTGACTTAGGAGTATCGGCTCTTGTGCTATAGATCCTTGGGCGGGCCTTTGATTCTTTGGTTTCGGCCTTAGAGGTTGGGTGTGTCGTGCACGGACCGCAGGCGAATGCATTTAAGAGACTGGTCTTGTACTGTGGATGAGCACTGACGCCTTGTCTGGGCCTACCGTAATCTTCCTCTGTCAGTCTTTGATTGTCCCGTGATTCCTTGGATGATTTGGGCACACTGGCTGCGTGGCAGGTCCGCAAGGGTAGCATCCTAGGCATAGCTGATAAGCTTAGAAATGGCATGAGACTGGACTCACTTGTGTAGTAGTCTGGCTGCCCCTCTTGTGCTCAGAACTGGTTCGAGATGATGTTGGCTGCAGGCCTGTGAGTCTGGTGAGTCCTGCTGAAAGAGTTAGCGGCTTGGCCCTAACGTGGGCTTCCTCCGTCGGTCTTCGGGCTATGGACGGGTACGCAAGGGTAGCATGTCGGGCCGTGTTTGAGCTCGAGCAGGTGGACGATCCTAACTTGCTTGCTTTGTACGTCTCCGTCTTGGATTAGGAGTGCTCGAGTGGTGTGCGAAGTGGTTGTTGCTTTTTGTTGTTCCCTGGGATGCGTTGACTGTGGACAAACGGGTCTGGTGATGCGCTGGCAGAAAGCGCTTGAACGTTAGTGGCTTGGCCCTTCCGTAAGCTTCCTCCGTCGATTTTCGGGCTATGGACGGGTACGCAAGGTTTAGCTTGTTGAGTCGTGTTCAAGCTGGAGTATGCAGACGATCCTAACTTGCTTGTTCCATGTGTCCGTGCCCTGGGTCGAGCTTATTAAGTGACAGGCATATCAGCTGTGGTCGGGCGTTTCTCATTCCGAGATGTGTTGGCTGTGGGGGAAAGAGACTGGTGATGTGCTTCTGAAAGAGTTTGGTCCGGCTTGGCCCTACCGTAACCTTCCTCTGTCGGTCTTCGGGCTATGGACGGGTACGCAAGGGTAGCATGTTGAGCCGTGTTCGAGCTTGAGTAATTGAACTATCCTAACTCGATTGCCTCGTGCCTCTGTGTCTTGGATTTGGCTTGTTCAGCAGCTGGCGAATCGGTTGTGGCTCTATTCCTCGAGTCTGGGATGCGTTGGCTGCGGGCGAGAGACTGGTGATGTACTGCAGAAAGCGCTTGGTGCAGCTTGGCCCGTTGGTCTTCGGGCTATGGACGGGTACATAAGGTTAGCATGTTGAGCCGTGTCCGAGCTGGAGTACGCAGACGATCCTAACGATTGTCTCGTGCCTCTACGTCTTGGGCCTGGAGTTCATGAGCTGTGACTGAAATGCGAGGCTTTGTTTCGCTTCGGATGGATGTTGTTTGAGTAGTGGAAAAACGTGCCCTTGCGTGTGGCTGATGGCTTGCCGTCTTGCTTTGTGGTCTGTGTGTCGCGCTCATCTGCTCCGGAAGGTTGCGGGGTATGCGGGCTGCCGGCAATAAAGCTTGCCGTCGTGCTGCCCTAGGAGGTCGTTGGTGGTTAGTTACCTGGTTGATCCTGCCAGTAGTCATATGCTAGTCTCAAAGATTAAGCCATGCATGTCCAAGTTCATGCCGAATCAAGGTGCAACCGCGAATGGCTCATTAAATCAGTTATGGTTCCTTAGATAGTACCATCCTACTTGGATAACTGTGGTATTTCTAGAGCTAATACATGCCGACCAGCTCCGACCTTCAGGGACGAGCGTTTTTATTAGAACAAGACCAATACAGATCCGCAAGGGTCCATTCCCATTTGGTGACTCTGCATAACTTGGAGCCGATCGCACGGTCTTAGCACCAGCGACTCATCTTTCAAATGTCTGCCTTATCAACTGTCGATGGTAGGTTATGCGCCTACCGTGGTTTTTACGGGTAACAGGGAATCAGGGTTCGATTCCGGAGAGGGAGCCTGAGAAACGGCTTCCGCATCCAAGGAAGGCAGCAGGCACGCAAATTACCCACTCCCCGCACAGGGAGGTAGTTATGAGATGTAAACAAGTCAGTCCTGGCTGGCCTTTCTCTTCGCTGGTGTGATACTGACCATAAATATGTCGGAGAAATATTGGAGGGCAAGGGTGGTGCCAGCAGCCGCGGTAATTCCAGCTCCAATAGGGTATATTAGAATTGTTGCGGTTAAAAAGCTCATAGTTGGATCTTGGCTTCGAGGCGGCTGGTCACCTTTGGTGACAATTGCAACAACTGGCACGACAGGCTGGTGACGATTTTACTTTGAACAAATTAGAGTGCTCCAAGCAGGCGAGTCCACGCCCGCATAGCCAAGCATGGAATAATGGAATAGGACCTCGGTTCTATTTTGTTGGTTTTTGAAACCCGAGGTAATGATTAATAGGGACAGGCGGGGGCATTCGTATCATGGCGCGAGAGGTGAAATTCTTGGACCGCCGTGGGACGTACCGAAGCGAAAGCGTTTGCCAAGAATGTTTTCATTAATCAAAAAAGAAAGTTAGAGGATCGAAGGGGATCAGATACTGTCCTAATTCTAACCATAAACGATGCCGCCTAGCAATCCGCCGGGTTACTTCTACGACTCGGCGGGCAGCTTCCGGGAAGACAAAGTCTTTGTGTTCTGGGGGATGTATGGTTGCAAAGCTGAAACTTAAAGGAATTGACGGAAAGGTACCACAAGGAGTGGAGCCTGCGTCTTAATTCGACTTAACATGGGGAAACTCACCCGGTCCGGACACTGGAACGATTGACAGATTGAGCGCTCTTTCTTGATTCAGTGGGTGGTGACGCATGGCCGTACAGCCACTGGTGTGAGTTGGCGGTTAATTCCGCACTAAACTGGCGTGACTCTCGCCTTTAAATAGACTTGGCAATAGCCGAGGAGACTAAAGTCGACTTCTTAGAGGAATTTGTGGCGTTAAAGTCGATGAAAGAGAGCCAGTACAGGTCTGTGATGACCTTAGATGTCTGGGGCCGTACGCGCACTACAGTGGACGATTCATAGAGTTTTCTGGTCCGAGAGGACTCCGGGAAATCTTATAATATCGTTCGTGGTTGTGATCGGGGTCTGCGATTCTTCCCGTGAACCAGGAATTCCCAGTAGGCGCGAGTCAGCATCTCGTGTCGAATATGTCCCTGCCCTTTGTACACACCGCCCGTCGCTACAACCCATTGATGACTAGTTGAGTACCTCGGACTGACGTGGCTGCGGTGGCCCTCGTGTCATTCTGCTCCATGTTGGAAACGAGGTGCGAAACCTGTCTTCGTGAGGAAGTAAAAGTCGTAACAAGGTTTCTGTAGGTGAACCTGCGGAAGGATCAAGACAAGCATCTCATGCTCCGCCATAGATGTCCTAAGGAAATGATCATCCCTAATGGGAGGATTTGCGTTCGATCAGGAAAAGCCATGATGTCCAACCAGACGGGCGAGGTCCCCTTCCTCGTCGTCGTCTGGGACTCGGGAATGGGGTAACCCGGAGTGTACCAGTCTGGCCCGCCTTGTGTGGGTCGGCCATCACCGGGATGCGGGTCGGCGTGAATCTGTATCGATCACTGCAAAGCAGTGGTGGGAATAGCATCTCTTTGGTCTTTTCCGAAAGTCCGAGACTGGATTGATCCCATTTGGGGTCTCAGCGGGGTACTTATACCGAGTGTCGTGCTCGGAGAGTGTTCGTGGCTCGTCCACGAACAAAGTTTCAAGGTGTTCCGCCCCATCAATCCCCATTTGGCGAAAGCTACTGGGCAATGTTGCTAATTTGCCAAAGCTGCTGTTGGTTGTGTGCTGCTCTGTGTTGATGTCGAGTGCAAAAATCGGGATGAGAGCGAGAAATAACCCAGGGCCTGCCAATAATGTTGCTCCGTCAGGTCTTTGATCGTCCCGTAATTCTCTGGAATCTCTGGGCGCACTGGCTATGTGGCGGGTATGCAATCGGTAGTATACTGGGCTTGTGGCGAGAAAGTTACCGATTCCCTTCGGTGTCTATGTGACTTGGATGTGGAGTAGTCGTTATTGTGTTTGCTGGTGTACTGTGCATTGGCGACGCGATCGGCCAGGGCAGATGGCAGTGTCATGCGAGTCGTTGGGATTAGTTCTTGTGACTAAACCTGAGTAACACAAAACCGTAAGGTGTGAGATCCGTCAAACCTGGACGGGGTATCACCATCCCACTACGACCGGGCGGGATCAGAGCACGGCATAACTCAGCATTGGTTGGTATGTTGGTGTGCGCGGCATGTGGGTCCTTTGTTTTAAACTGGTTGGAGCCATTGGACTAGTGGCAATGCTTCGATGATGAATCGTTGGGTCCTGGCCTTGGATCTGCCATTCTGATGTGGAGTTGAGCCATTGGAGACCAGTGGTGACGAAGACTTGACCGATGAGCACTGTGGCCCCGACGTTCTAGGCTGGTCAAGCAGTTTGGACTGGTGGTGACCCTTGCCTTTGTGCCGGCAGACCCCCGTTCTAAACCGAATTCGACCCTTCGGACCGAGTTGCGAGACTGGTGCAAACGTAAGCTGTTGCATCGACGATCCCCCAGTCTTCTTGTGAGGATGGATCCCTTGCCTTAGGTATGACGTTTCGTTCTAAACTTGTCGAGCTGTTTGGACTAGTGGCTTTGGTGGAGATCGGTACGCCTTTCTAAACCGGCTGTTGGACTGAGTAAGCGAGACGAGTGGTGAGCATTCTCGTCCTTTGGCTACACTGTTCCGAACTGGTCGAGCTGTTTGGACTTTGGTTGTGGCTTTGGCTGTGGGTCCTGATAGCGGACCCGACTCCTCGTATGTCAACCTGGACCGAATTGCGAGACTGGTGATGAGCTGTGTAAGTCCTCGATGTTGAGCTCGATGTTCTAAACTAGGTTGGCGCTGTTTGGACTAGTGGCTTTGCTTGGAGAAGATTGGGACGACTTTCTGAACTGGGATGAGCCATTGGACAGACTAGCCAAGACTTGGTGGTGAGCATTCGTTCTCCTTGAGGTTGTGCTGTCTCTGAGCTGCCCCTCTTGTGCTCGGAACTGGTTCAAGATGTTGGCTGCAGGCCTGAGAGTCTGGTGAGTCTGCTGAAAGAGTTAGCGGCTTGGCACTACCGTACGCTTCCTCCGTCGGTCTTCGGGCTATGGACGGGTATAAAAGAGTAGCATGTCGGGCCGTGTTTGAGCTCGAGTAGGTGGACGATTCTAACTTGCTTGCTTTGCATCTCTCCATCTTGGATTGGGAGTGCTCGAGTGGTGGGCGAAGTGGTTGTTGCTTTTTGTTGTTACCTGGTATGCGTTGACTGTGGACGAACGGGTCTGGTGATGCGCTGGCAGAAAGCGCTTGAACGTTAGCGCCTTGGCCCTACCGTAAGCTTCCTCCGTCGGTCTTCAGGCTATGGACGGGTACGCAAGGGTAGCATGTTGAGTCGTGTTCAAGCTGTAATATGCAGACGATCCTAAGTTGCTTGTTCCATGTGTCCGTGCCCTGGGTCGAGCTTATTAAGTGACAGGCATATCGGCTGTGGTTGGGCGTTTCTGAGTCCGAGATGTGTTGGCTGTGGGGGAAAGAGACTGGTGATGTGCTTCTGAAAGAGTTTGGTCCGGCTTGGCCCTACCGTAAGCTTCCTCCGTTGGTCTTCGGGCTATGGACGGGTACGCAAGGGTAGCATGTTGAGTCGTGTTCAAGCTGGAGTATGCAGACGATCCTAACTTGCTTGTTCCATGTGTCCGTGCCCTGGGTCTAGCTTATTAAGTGACAGGCATATCGGCTGTGGTTGGGCGTTTCTGAGTCCGAGATGTGTTGGCTGTGGGTGAAAGAGACTGGTGATGTGCTTCTGAAAGAGTTTGGTCCGGCTTGGCCCTACCGTAAGATTCCTCCGTTGGTCTTAGGGCTATGGACGAGTACGCAAGGGTAGCATGTTGAGCCGTGTTCGAGCTTGAGTAATTGGACGATCATAACTCGATTGCCTCGTGCCTTTGTGTCTTGGATTTGGATTGTTCAGTAGCAGGCGAATCGGTTGTGGCTCTGTTCCTCGAGTCTGGGATGCGTTGGCTGTGGGCGAGAGACTGGTGATGTGCTGCAGAAAGCGCTTGGTGCAGCTTGGCCCTACAGGAAGCTTGCTCCGCTGGTCTTCGGGCTATGGACGGGTACGCAAGGGTAGCATGCTGAGCCGTGTCCGAGCTGGAGTATGCAGACGATCCTAACGATTCCCTAGTGGTTCTGTGTCTTGGGCCTGGAGTTCATGAGCTGTGACTCAAATGCGAGGCTTTGTTTCACTTCGGATGGATGTTGTTTGAGTAGTGGAAAAACGTGCCCTTGCGTGTGGCCGATAGCTTGCCGACTTGCTTTGTGGTCTGTGTGTTGCGCTCTCCTTCTCCGGCAATAAAGCTTGCCGTCGTGCTGCCATAGGAGGTCGTTGGTGATTAGTTACCTGGTTGATCCTGCCAGTAATCATATGCTAGTCTCAAAGATTAAGCCATGCATGTCCAAGTTCATGCTGAATCAAGGTGAAACCGCGAATGGCTCATTAAATCAGTTACGGTTCCTTAGATCGTACCATCCTACTTGGATAACTCTGGTAATTCTAGAGCTAATACATGCCGACCAGCTCTGACCTTCGGGGACGAGTGCTTTTATTAGAACAAGACCAATACACCGATTCCGGAGAGGTAGCCTGAGAAACGGCTACCGTCTCCAAGGAAGACAGCAGGCACGCAAATTACCCACTCCCAGCACGGGGAGGTAGTTATGAGACGTATACAAGTCAGTCCTGGCTGGCCTTTCTCTTCGCTGGTGTGATACCGACCATAAATATGTCGCAGAAATCTTGGAGGGCAAGACTGGTGCCAGCAGACGCGGTAATTCCAGCTCCAATAGCATATATTAAAATTGTTGCGGTTAAAAAGCTCGTAGTTGGATCTTGGCTTCAAGGCGGTTGGTCACCTTTGGTTACAATTGCCCTCCTCGTAGCCTCACGATCAGACTGCCGTGGCAACAACTGGCCCGACAGGCTGGTGACGATTTTACTTTGAACAAATTAGAGTGCTCCAAGAAGGCGAGTCCACGCCCGCAAGCATGGAATAATGGAATAGGACCACGGTTTTATTTTGTTGGTTTTTGGAACCCGAGGTAATGATTAATAGGGACAGGCGGGGGCATTCGCATCACGGCGCGAGAGGTGAAATTCTTGGACCGCCGTGGGACATACCGAAGCGAAAGCGTTTGCCAAGAATGTTTTCATTAATCAAGAACGAAAGTTAGAGGATCGAAGGCGATCAGATACCGCCTTAGTTCTAACCATAAACCATGCCGACTAGCAATCCGCCGGGTTACTTCTATGACTCGGAGGGCAGCTTCCGGGAAACCAAAGACTTTGCGTTCTGGGGGAAGTATTGTTGCAAAGCTAAAACTTAAAGGAATTGACGGAAGGGTACCACAAGGAGTGGAGCCTGCGGCTTAATTCGACTTAACACGGGAAAACTCACCCAGTCCAGACACTGAAACGATTGACAGATTGAGAGCTCTTTCTTGATTCAGTGGGTGGTGGTGCATGGCCGTACAGCCATTGGCGTAAGTTGGCAGTTAATTCCGCACTAAACTACTGTGACTCTCGCCTTTAAATAGACTCTGTAATAGCCTAGGAGACTAAAGTCGACATCTTAGAGGGATTTGTGGCGTTAAAGTCGCATGAAAGAGAGCCAGTACAGGTCTGTGATGCCCTTAGATGTCCGGGGCCGCACGCGCGCTACAATGGGCGATTCAAAGAGTTTCCTGGTCCGAGAGTACTCCGGGAAATCTTAGAATATCGTTCGTGGTTGTGATCGGGGTCTCCAATTCTTCCCATGAACCAGGAATTCCCAGTAGGCGCGAGTCAGCATCTCGTGTTGAATATGTCCATGCCCTTTGTACACACCGCCCGTCGCTGCAACCCATTGATGACAAGTTGAGTACCTCGGACTGACGTGGCTGTGGTGGCCCTCGTGTCATTCTGC